>PVJO010004389.1:0-111426 GCA_004026905.1 Hystrix cristata
GTCTGCTAACTGTAGTCTAATACCGGTGAAGATCATTTGCATAGGAAATCTTTGCAACCAAATACAAATACCACATCTGGGGTATGATCTTACACATTTATAAGAGCTGCGTAAACAGACGAAATATATGGAGGCAGTGACAAAGTACCGCATTTTTTGTTATACTTGAACTTAAACTTTCTAAGACAGATGGAGAGCATGCAGGAAAATAAATAACAGGCTGCTGCAGGGTTTTTTTAATCTGTTCAGGCTAGTCAGACCTCCTGGCTCTCACCTCTGTGTCTGCTGTGCTGCTTTCCAGAATGAGATGCAGGGTTGTAAGGAGCTCCCAGGAGTGCTGCCACTTGTGTCGAGAGTTTGCTTTTGAACATGGGAATTGAGGGGATAAATGGTTTACTGTGGGATTCGGTGCCGTTTGGAAGGAGCCCAGCAGCCAGGGAAGCCTTCCCTAAAGCCTCAACTTTCAGACAAGAGATCCTGAGTGCATCTATCAATTACTCTGCATGCCAAGGAAACCACGTTGTAAGTGGAACCATCTGGCAAGACAAGGCGGCTTTGTCAAGGTCTCCTCCCACCGTCGCAGGATGCTGCCCCAACACCCATTCCAGGAGGAACTGCCGGCTCCGGGAGAGGGACAGAAGGCCTTCGGCAGCTGCCAAGGAATGGGGGTTCTCGTGGCAGAGAGGCAGAACTGAACCCAAATGGAAGGAACTACGGACAGTGCAACCTCTGAGTGTGCTTTCTGGTTTTAATTTTATGTTAAGAAAACTTGCCATGAGATTTTCCCTGATTTTAAAATGTAGAATCTGGTATTGTTATTTACTGGCATGATGTTGTACAGCAAATCTCTACAACTTATTCATCTTGTATAACTGGTATTTGGTACCTGCTGACTTATACCTCCCCTTTCCCTTGACAACTATCATTCTATTCTCTGCTTCTCTGAGTTCAACCTTTGTGGATTCCACCTGTGAGTGTGATCATGCTGTATTCTTCTTCCTGTAATTGACTTATTTCACTCAGCAACGTCCTTCGGATTTATCCATGCTGCAGAAATGTTAGAATTTTCTCCTTTTTAAAGGCTGAATAATAGTCCATCATATGTATATGCTGCATTTTCTTTACTCATTCCTTTTTCTGTGGACATTCAGGTTGTTTCCACAACTTGGCTGTTGTGAATAGTACTGCATGAATACAGAAGTGCTAATGTATCTTCAAGATCCTCATTACAACTTTTAAAAATAAATATCCAGAAGTGGGATTGCTGGAAATGATAGTTCTATTTTTAATTTTTGCAGCAACTTCCATGCTGTTTTTGATAGTGGGAGCACCACTTTGCATTCCCATCATCTTTGTACAGAAGCGCCTGTTTCTCTGTATTCTCACAGACATTGATATCTTTTTCTTAATAATAAACACCCTAAAGGTCCAAGGGACTATCTAGTTGTGGTTCTGATTTGCATTTCTCTGATGATTACTGCCATCCAGCATCTTTTAATACATCTGTTGGAGGTATCACACTTCTAATTTCAAAACAAATTACAAAGTGACTGTACTAAAAAACAGTATGGTACTGGCACAAAGATAGACATATGGACCAATGGAACAGAACAAAGAACATGGCAATAAGTCTGTGCATATATATATATATATACACTTAATTTTGACAAGGGTGCCAAGAATATAAAATGGGAAAAGCCTAGTCTTTACACAGGAGGTACTGGAAAAACTGGGTATCACATGAAAAAGAAATTGGACCCTTATCCTACAAAAAAAAGAAGTTGCCACAAATGAATTAAAGACTTAAGGCCTTAAAAACTAGAAGAAAACAGAGGAAAAGTTTCTTGACGTTAGTCTTAGCAATGATAGCATGGATATGATTCCAAATGATAGACAACAAAAGCAAAAAGAGACTCTGGGACTACATCAGCATGAACCCTTCTACACAGCCAAAGAAGTAAGCAATAGAGTGAAAAGGTCACCTACAGACTGAGAGAGGACATTAGCAAACCATAGATCTGATAAAGGTTTACTGGCCAAAATGCATAAGGAATTCAATAACAAAAATGTAATAGCCCAATTTAAAAATGAGTTAAATGCTTAAATAGACGCTTCTCTAAAGGTGACACACAAATAACCATGGGTCATTTTTGATCACCAACAACTTTTAGAGGTTGGAAGAAGCATTCACTGAGGCTAAATTTCTTCTGCCGACTCAGGTTACTAAGAGGCTTGTTGAGAATGTTCAAAAATACTGAGAAATTTGTATCACCACTGACTTGGCTTTCTAAAAAAGATCATTTGAGTTGATAAACACATTTTGGTGATGGTTGTTTCTTTTTAAAATAATTTTATTCATTTTAATAAAGGTCATTTAACAAACAAATAAGTACATGTGGCTTAAATTTCTGTATAGTTATTTTCACATACCAGGCTCTTTACACAGGTGACTAAGACCTCGTATGTGGATTGTCCACAGTTGGTGAGAAATGAGGAAAAGGAGGATGCCACCTCTCATAGAGAAACGAGAGGGTTGGGTCATTTTATGTTTTTATTTTTATGTTTTATTGTGGTAAAATATATATGACATAAAAGTTACCATTTGGGCCGTTTTTAGGAATACAGCTCTCCGGCATTAAGGATTCTCACATTGTGCGGCCATCATCACTGCCCATCTCCAGAATCTTTGCACCTTCCCTGCTGCATGTCTGACCCACTGAATGCTGGCCTGACCCACCCTAAGCCCTCCCCAGTGTACACCAGAAGAGCCCCGTCTTCCTCTCTGGCTGAAGATCACAGCCTTGTGAGAAGCCAACAGCTAGGAAATCTTCAGTGAATTTTCTTACTTCGTGGTGAGAATAACTGACACTCAAAGTTTCTAAAGAGTCTTCAAAACTTGCATAGAAAACATGAGCCCCAGCTGTAAGAGGCTGAGGGAGGCACTCTCAGTAAGGCCTGTGCTTGCGGGCTTTCTCAACCCGGGTGTGCATGAAGTGGTAGAGGCCTGAGTTCAGCTTCGGCCACTGACCTCCCTGCAGCCTAGACATTGTGCTGAGCATTAGGCTGGATGGGCTCTGAGGCTGTGCAGGTCTAGGCACTAATAACAATGGTTAGTATTGCCAGGCTGCATTCTAATCATCTCAAACACACTAGTAGTATGTCATTGACTCCTCATAGTGAATTATTCTCCTTTTCCACACCATGAGGACAGAGTCAAGAGTTGGAGAAAGGCAAAAGAGTTCCAGACAGGCAGCCTGCCCCCATATACCCCATTCATTAGAAGTCCGTAGTTCAGGAGGTAGGTGCTGAGCCGAGAGACTTCTGGTCTGGCAAAGCTAACTGTTCGAATTTTTCCAGAAGAGAGAAAGTTTTTGATCCTAGAACCAGGGCCTTGTCTGCATCTCCAAACAGGAAGCTGTTTTACTGAATTGGAAGTGACTAAGCAGCCACTTTGCTATGCAGAGGTAACCCTAAGTACGTCCTGTGACCTCTCCCAGGAGCTTATGTGGAGGACAGCATCCTAGCCCCTCCCTCCACTCCTCCCCCTGGTTCCCATCTGCCACAGAGGCTGGAGGCTGGGGGGCCAGGCTTGGACCCAGCAGACTGACTATGAAAAGTGGCTCAGCCTCTCTCAGCTTCTGTCCTTATTAGTAGAGTGAACTCACTAAGGGTTTTCTGAGGATTAGTTATGATAATGTATGTACAATACTCAGCACAGTGTCTGAGTGAAGGGAAACTTCCTTCCCTTCACATTTGGGGATAAATGCACTGGGAAATTTTAAACAGCAACTTTTTAGGAAATGATCTGGCATAACAGTTACAAACAGAAAATGTAATGGGAAAAAAGATTACCTGGGATTGAATTGAAAGTGCAAGACCTACATATAAAATAAGATAAAACAGTAAAAAAGGAGGGCCCATCACAGCAAAATATGCCACATCTCTGTGTAAGTCTCAATGTTATAAAGCTATCCTGTGTCCTGCAATTAATTAATCAGTGATCCCCCACAAACTCGATGTTTTATGTGGTTTTTATTTTAAAAATTTGACAAAATGATCCTAAAGTTAATCTAGAAAAATGAGCATCTAAGAAGAGCCAGGTACATTTCGACAAAGAAAATAACAAGAGGTGAAAGTAGTCCCTTCACCCATGTGTGTGCTCTAAACCTGGACCTTCATTTTTCACTTTTGCACCTGTGTATCAATTTTAATAAAAAGACCACACACACAGAGTTACAGCCACTAGATGAGAAAGATCAAAGAAAAAGAAGTGCAGAAACTATGCTTGCCATCTCTGACAAAAGTGAGGTTTATAGTCTGTGAAGTGGTTAGAATGATGGGTGACTACTTGAGGATAAAGTTAGCTATGTTGACTTTTCACCAAAAAAGTTGTAGTTATTTAAGTAGAACTGTTGTAGAATTTTAAGTGTTAATCAGAATCATGCAAAGTACAGATGCATAATTCACAGTAAATTCATAAAATGTGCATAATCTTGGGGAAAAGAATGCCTTTCTTAAACAATTACAGAGTAAAAACCAGCCCCCCCCAAAAAAAAGAGGCTGCCAGATAATGGAGTACAAACCTTCCATGTGGCGAAGAATACGAAAAATACTGAGCCCAGAAAGTGCAAAATTATAAACTGGAAAAATATTTGCAACTTATGAGAAAAAAACCCAGACATAATAGATTTATATATACGGAACTCTTGAAAATAAATAAAGACACACATCTTCAATGGTAAAATGGGCAAAGATGGAAAAGTACAGCACACACATGCCCCACCAGAATACCAGAAATGTTATTTTGACTTTGGGGAAGAGGCAGAAGTTGCATGGTGCCAGATCAGGTGACTAGGTGGATGAGGACACATTGTAATGTTTTTATTTGACAGAAATTGCCACAAACATCTGATTGATGAGGGGTGTTCAAAAAACAAAACAAAACAATGAATGTTTAAATTTAAAAATTTACTACAGTAAAAGACATTTTGCCATTAATCTCCCACAAAATACTTCTCCTAGCTTCAAGCACACTTATCCTATCATTCTTGGCTATGTGTCTTTTACTGTAATAAACTTAAAAAACATTCACAATATTTTTAATTACCCCTTTACACATCTAAATGTTAACATCAGTTAATTTTGCATAATGAATTATGGGTGACTTATTTTTCATTTTTACTTATCTTCAATTTTAAAATTTTTCTTTAGTAAATATCAATTTCCAGTGTAAGTTTTTAATGTTTTAAAACAAATTTAGAAGTAAACTATTTTAAAATAGGGGGGAAAGGAGGCAAAATATTTTGAATGTTAATATGTCTTTTTTGTTAAGAACGTAACACGCTTTGAATCTTGTGAAAAGAGAGTTTTATAATTTGTTGGTTTAGAAACTGCTTAAACACTTATTTTGTGAAATCATCAGAAGGTATATATACTTCAATATTTTTAGCCCCTACACAAAGAAACAATGATGGCTTATAAAGAGAAAATTGTAATTTTATGTAATAGACATATGTACAATGACGCTTAGTCTGTTTCCTTGGGGTATAAGAAAATATCTTTTTCTTCTTCTTTTGACAAGAAAACAAAGAGGAAGCACTTTAAAGGGATAATCCCATTTCATGCTCATCACGGGGTATGTCAAAACCCAGTTTAGCAAAATCTATGAGGGTTTTGCCAATGAGCTAATCTGTTTCAGCACCTGTGGTGCTGACAAGTCAATCTGGCAGGGACAGCCATCCTGCAGAGGACGGCTGACCTGGCCCTGCCAGCAGGTGCACCCCACCCCTGGCCTTTGCCTGTCTTTCTGGGGGTAGAGCCCTCTCCACAGCTCTCTGCCTGCTACACACGGCCTGCTCACAGAGGGCACACTCCAGGCTGCCTAAGGAGGGCCGTCCCGATAACTGTTCCCAGGCAGAACCTGCTGCTGTCTTTATGGTGGCATTTGCTTATGAAGATGCGGGAGGACACTGGTTAGAACTAAAAAAGAGTCGGTGTCTGGAGGACCATGTGCAGAAGGCCAACAGTGGTCATCTGGATGAGTAAGCATGTGTTCCTTCCTGTATTTTCCATGTTCTTCCATAGTGAACAAGTATTTACTTACAATCATAAAAAAGCTGCTTAACATCAGTCCTGCCAAAATGTTCATATTCTTCACAACTTCTCAGCAATCGGACCTGAAGGAGAGGGACTGGGGTGAAAGGAACAGAGGCTGTACTTAGGTCTAGGGATGATTCTGGAACTGGGGAGGTGGGGAGAGAGGCAGCAGTGGGGGACAGCTGGGACAGCCAGGGTGGCAGAGTAGGCTAGAGCAGAGGCCCTGTCCCCTGGACCAGGGACTAGTACTGGTCTGTTAGTAAATGGGCTACACAGCAGGAGGGGAGTGACAGGTGAGCAAGCCAGCGAAGCTCCATCTGTAACAGCTGCTTCCTGTTATGGCTTGGATCTAGATGTCCCTCCGAAGCCTCCTGCAGTCATAGGTGGGGAGTTTCGAAGGTGGCTGGATTAGGCAGTGTGAATGTGGACTAAGGGTGTGACAATGGGTGTGGATAATGGCAGCCCCACCCTGGGTATGGGTCACACCAGTCCATAGGCTTGTAGCCCGGATGGAATATAAAGAGATATAGAAGGCAGGCTGCCACTTTTCCTTGTGGCTTCGCTGCCTCCTGCTTGCTTGCCAGGAGTGTGTCCTCTCGCTTGCTACTCCTCTGAGATGCCCTGTACCACGCTGCCCTAATTTGGAATGAGCCAGCTAGGAACTGAAACCTCTGAATACTGTGAGCTGAAATAAACCTTTCCTCCTTTAACTTTTTGTGTCAGGTATTTTGTTTCAGCAACAAGAAAAGTAGCCAAGACACTCCACATTGCTCACATCACTGCCTGAGCTCTGCCTCCTGTCAGATCAGTGATTACATTAGATTCTCATAGGAGTTCAAACCCTGGGAACCCTACTGTGCATTTGATGGATCTAGTTTGAGCGCTCCTTCAAATCATCAGAAATCATACTTCCCACCACTCACTGTCACCACCACCTTCTCTACCCCACCCCCTAGCTGTAGAAAAGTTGTCTTCCATGAAACTATCTCCTGCTGCCAAAAACGCTGGGAACTGCTGGGCTAGAGGACAAGCTGCCAGGCTGTGTGGCCACGTGTGGATCCCTGCTGGACACGGAAAGACTAGGACTGGTGCTGAGATGTGCACAGTGCACCAGGAAAGATGGGCGGCAAGTCTGGGGTGTCAGAGCTTTCCATTTATGATCCATTTATTACTAAACTCAAAACACTGAGAAAGTGCCGATGTCACGTCTTTGAGGTGCCTGTGACAAGCCTTCTCTGTTCAATATTCTCTCAGTAATCTGAGAACTCTGGGCATTTGTGGTAAAACTGCTGGTTCCCAAATTCTGGCCAGCTTTCACTTGCCCTTTTGATCATGCTCACACTGGTGTCATCTTTTGTGACCTTCTGCCTCCTCAGGAGAGGCCTGCTCTGGATCCGGAGGGACAGTGCAATGAAGGGAAGTGGCCACCACTGAGGATCAACACACCCTATGGGTGTGCTCATCATTAATGTTGGCGACAGTCCTTGCAGGCTACCATTCCCACTGCACAGGTGGGGAGGCAGCAGCCCAAGACGTTGAATCATCAGTGTCACATGTGAGATGTTTGGGAGGACAAGATTGAACCCTGGTCGGCCTGATTCAAACATGGGGCATTTTCCATGGGACAGGGTCATGTACAGGGGCTGTTCAGTGCCCTCTGGATGACCTGTGTGCTTCTGAGATTACCAAAATACCCAGCAGTAAATACATGGACATCACCCCTCTCTACAAATCTGAAGGAACAATTTAAACACAAAAAGATTTTTTCCCTTAACAATTAAGGTGTTTGTTGCATTTTGAAAAGAAAACTACAGCTTTCTTAAGGTTACAAATCCCACTACTTTCTCACTTTTTAAGCATGGTTGTTGGAGCACGGGTTAGCACTCTCTAAGTCACAGGGCTGGCATCTTATTTGGGGTTAATTGTAGTGTGTACTGTGATTCTGGTTAATCCCTATCACAGAGAGCATTGTGCTAGTTTCTTTCCAACATCATGTCTTTCTCTGCTCATCTTCCTAGTACAGAGCTCCCCCAGTGACGGCATAACATGCTCATTTATGGACCATTGTGGCTCTTCCAAATGTCAACGCTGAAGACATCCATGGCAGGGAACTTGGCCTCTATGAGTAACATGATGTAAGCACAGAGTACACAGGTGACTCAGGCCCTCCTCTAGTGTTAGAAGGTTAAAGAACTTGAGATCAATTCTTTGACCCCATGATTTCTTTAGGACTTTGTCTATCATGTAAACATGTCTTTTTGGGAAGTTTTCAGATGTAGGGAAAATAACACCAGCTTCCACAGTTAGACAAAACATTGAAAACTCAAGAGAAAAGGAGCAATTTCCATTTTAATATAAAAGGAGTCCTGTCCCTGATAATTTCAGTTGGAGAATGACACAGAGACTAATGTTTAGTAAAATTCACTTCAAGATAATAGAACATTTTATAATATAAAAATAAGTCTTTTAATTAAAAAGAGTACATGAGGAGTCCTAGATACATCCATAAAGCAATATGAAAGTATAAAAGCAAGGCAGCATCTGGACATGATTCCATAAGCCACAGGGTTCCCAAATCTCATAGGAAGTTTGATACAGAATTTTTAAAACTTTTAAATAATGAAGTTGATCTTCCTTTCAGACAAGACACATTTGAATTGAGGCTGTAGCAAGTCATAATGACTTGGGGGCTCTTTGGAAGTGTTGTGGACTCTCCTGGTTCTCATGTAGAAGATGGTGGGAATGAGAGGACAAACAATCCCTCAGCAGAGAACGCCAGGCTGCTATTTGAACAGGTGGGTTCCCAAAACCATCTGTGAGGGATTTACATTTGCTGTTACACTGAGGATTCAAAATCAAAACTGGACTCTTCTCTTTGCCCATTCCATCTTCTAATGATTCTCGATATGGTTAAAATGCCCCTACAAAAATAAAAGAGCACATTGTGAATTAATTTAGTTTGGCCAAATTAACATACTTTGAATATAATTCATTCACTAACACAAGGCATTGTATTAAAAATGACATTTGTAAACAATGCGCTAATTTCTGAGGTGAATATATATTTCTAGATATATTACTAAATAGCACACTGTAATTACAATATTTAAAGCATTTCCAATAATGCCTGGCACATAGAATGTTCTCAATGAATGATATATCCCTTCTCCAGGAAGAAAAGAATGAAAACATCACTTACAGCAGAGAGTGACACAACTAAAGCCCAAAATACACATGTATGGAAATGGCATAGAGAAACCTATTAATTTGCATAATTACTATGAGTTCATATTTATAATAAACATAACTAAAAATTTTTTTTAGAATTTACCTAGTCATAATATTTTAAAAATAATGTTATCTAAATACTGAATCAGGATTCAAGACAAAAGTGTAGCTTGCTCCTGATTGGGGACATCTAGAAGTAGCCCAGGTTCATAATGATCACCACCAGGGGCCCTCTGCACTCCCTACCTCCAGAAACAGGCCTCCCATCTCTTTACCTTCCCCTGCAGAAATAACTGGGAGAACCAGACGGCTGGGAATGGACAGCTGGCATGCACCACACTGCTGTACAGGGAGAGGTCTCATCAGCAACTAGAAATCTCTGTCTAACATGGCCACAAACAACAGCACACAGCAGTGTGGCTCTGGGCCCATGGCAAAAGCAGGCTACTCAGGACTCCTGGGTCCTGCCGCTAGGACTACTCAGGACAGCAACAGGATTCCTGGGCTGGCAGAGGCCCTGAGAAGGTTGGGACAGGCTAGGTGGTAAGGGGACAAAACAGTCTAGTCCACAATGACATGTGTTTCCTAGAAAGGAGACGCAGCTCTGAGCACGGGCACCTGACAGGAGAGACTCAGGCCCTACCTGCTCAGACTCGGGAGTGGCAGCAAACCCATTTCACACTGATGGCTCGTTTGGGGGCTCAAAGTGCTAACAGAAGCCAGGGAAGGGAGCACCTGAACCTGGTGACAGGCTAGGGAGGGCCTGACACAGGGAAGTGTCTTGGGTGGGCCACAATGGAATAAGAGAATCTTATGAGGTGTGGGACATCCCAGGCACCAAGAACAGCATGGGGTGATAATGTCCCAGACCTGGAGAAGCCACCTGTGATTACAAGAGCTAGCATGCAAGCAGCACATGGGCAAGGAGGGGGGATCTGTGCGGAAGGTCTGGCTCACTGAGGCTGTGAGGGCAGTGCTATCACGACTAACACAGGTGCTGAGCACTTCCTAAACTGTCTCGGAATTACACATGGAACAGATACCCCTTTATGGAAGGATGTTCTGGAAGGAAGTTTCTTTCCTGCAGTTCTCAAGGTTATCTACAGTCCAATAGACCTCAAGTCTCCAGAAGGTAGGGAGACACTGTGCGTGCTCCAGCCTTCCCTTCCAGGAGACTCCGCTGCCACGAGCCCTTCAGGCGCTGCAGGGACAGGTCAGAGGACACTTGGGGAGTCACTCTGAGGTGCTAGGGGAGTGGACTTGGCAGAAGCCAAGGGGCTCTCTTGGGGAAGGAACAAGTGAGGAGGGACAATGTTTTTTAAGTTAATTTCACCCTCAACAACCCTGTCATCATTATCACATAGATCTATAAACAAAAATTTTTTTTAATTATAAGAGTATTTACTGAGACATTTCTGTCCTCGCCCTGTTCCAGGAGGAGGTACATTCAGAAAATATGCTAGAGGCAAAATGGAAAGACCTAAGGATCAAGACAGACAATCACATCAATATGAAGACTGAGAGTGAAAGAAACAATTTTTAGAAATTGTTTGAACCTTCTCCCCTATTCTCTATTTTCTGACATCAAATCCCCACATCACCCTATTTACTCTCCTCCTTATATTCCAGTGTGTCATTGTCTCTCACAGCCCGCAGCCCACAGTGACACCCAGAGAGGATCCTGGTATATACCTGACCTACAGAGGGGTGGTCTGGTAAAGTCTGAAGTCTTGGGACTCTGGGACTTACAGATGACATACACCAGCCACTAGAGGCACATCTGACTGGGCACTAGCTCTATGATTTGACAAACTTGGGCAAAGAGGAGGGTTCACTGTTGCCTTGACGGTAGCCTTATAGATGAATAAAATGCTGTTTCCTGTTTGGTTAGATTTGGA
This sequence comes from Hystrix cristata, assembly GCA_004026905.1. Lineage (NCBI taxonomy): Eukaryota > Metazoa > Chordata > Mammalia > Rodentia > Hystricidae > Hystrix > Hystrix cristata. Next base: position 11,223 of record PVJO010004389.1, read on the forward strand.
GAGGGACCTGATAAGCAACAGTGTGGTAAAACACAATTCTAGTATTTTTTCACCAACCAAGAGATAAATACATTTTTGAAAGAGTTTTTATTTGCTTCTGATATTGTACTTGAAGGGGATTCAGGTCTGGTTGTTTCTAGCTGTGTTTGCTGCAAAGCACATTCTTTACTGTTTCCTCAAGGGACAAGTCTACACACAGCCTATGGTCCTTTCAATTTCTTCCTGTAAGTTGCCTCCTTCCAGGGCACTTGCCACAACTCATGTCCCTTTTGAAATTTTCCACTTTGCTTTATATGGTAGCAACCTGCCTCCCTGGGCTCTATCTTACTGTCTGAAGGACCAGCAGAGCCAGAAGGCCCAACAGGTATACACCTCACTCTATCTGAGGTTGTCACATGAAATACCATATTGATACTTTCATTTGTAGTAAATCTAGTTATGATGCAACCTGTGCATAGTGGGGGAAGAGACACTTTGCCACACATCATTTTGCCCTTTTGTGAAACCATTTTTCATTAATGTGCAGAATCCTGGCTTTGTAGGTAGCTCTCTGCCTATCCTTGAATAACTGTGACTAAGAGCAGCAGCCCTTTGTGAACTAGAGATGTCTATGATTCCTGACATTGCCTGAGGAATCATTTTTAAAAGTAGATTCATCTTTACTTCCATAAAACAGGGTCCTTTCACAAAGGCTGAGTTTCTTCAAAGGCCTACAATGAAAGCTAGGACTTCTAAGATAATCGACCTTATGTCACTGGCATGATTCTTTGTATAATGAAGTATACTTCTGTATGCCCCATGCAAATTTAACATGCCTTGCACCCTTGCACCATCTTCCTTTCTTCTTGGAAATAATCACTACTCTAAGAAAGCGTATATCCTTCTGCATCAGTTAGCCTCAACAGGAAGTAGGCAGTCTGTGAGGATAGAATTCACAAAGGGAATTAGTCACAAAGCTATAGAAGGGAGCTGTAGAGGACTGTATAAGGCTAGACCAAAGGGATAAGAGGAGGAAGCAGTACCAGAACCTGTAAGGAGAATATGTTATGGATTACTGGCTTATTGGAAGGAACAGTAACACTGACCAAGGGACCCATGTAGTACCCTGCCTTCCCTCCCTCTCCAGTCTCTTGCTGCTTTCCCCAATGGCTAAACCCAAAGCATGTCAGAGAGCTCGAGCACCCTGTTGATGTGCACCATATAGGCTGACTTCCAGGACAGAAGGCAATGAAAGACAGAGAGTACATCTAGAGAGGCAAACAGAAGAGAAAAGCCAGACACTGGACTTACTAGACAAAGACTTTAAATTGGCTACTTTAATTATGTTCAGAGAACTAAAGGAAACCATGATTAAAAACTAAAGGAAAGTAGGAGAAAGATATCTTATCAAATAGAGAATATCAATGAAGAAATCAAACATATACACAAAACAGAAAATCTAGAATTCAGAAGTGTAATACTGAGATTAAAAAGTTCACCAGCAGACTTAAGCAGGCCAAAGAAAGAACCAGTGAACCTAAAGTGAATTGAGATGATTTAGTTTGAGGAACAGAAAGAAAAAAAGAGTGAAGAAAAAGAAACACAGCCTTAGATACCCATGGAACATCATGAAATACACCAATTGACACATAAATAAGAGTCTCAGAGGGAAAGGAGAGAGAGAGAGAGAAAGGGGTGAAGAAATATTTGAATAATGGCAATAAATTTGTTGAAAAACTATATATTCAAGAAACTTTCTGAACTCCAACTAGAAAAAATTGAAAGGGCTTTATGCCTAGACACATCAAAATAAAATTTAAACCGAAGAATCTTGAAAGCAGAAAAGGAGAAATGATACATTGTGAACAAGAATCCACGATAACATTAACAGTTGATTTTGCATTAGAAATCATGTAAGCCAGAGGCAGTAAGATGATGTAGTTAAAGTGCTGAAAGAAGGACTCAAAGAATTGTGTATCCAACCCAACTGTGAATTGTAAACTCTTAATTCATTGAAGACGACTTAAAGAATTGCGTATCCTTCAAACTGATACACAAATTAAGACCTTCTTAGGTAAAAAAAAAAAAAAATACAAAATTCATCTCTACTAGACCTGCAGAAATCTGGAAACCCACAAAATGACACTAGATGATAACTCACATCCACCTGAAGAAATGAACGAGATTTTCCCTAATTAATACAGAGATAAGTATATCTGTACACGTTCACCTTGCTGAATATTAATTCTAGCAGTTTACCTGTAGATTTTCTTGGAGAGTCTATGTAGATACCAGTATCATCTGGAAACAATTATTTAGGTTGCTTCCCTTTCCAATTCTTATACCCATGGCTTTTTTTTTCTTGTCTTAGAGTGCTAGCTAGGAACCTTAGTGCATGAGGCAGAAATAGTGATAGCAAGCATTCTTGTCTTTCTCTCTTCAAAACTAGAAATGCTTCCATTGAGTATAAAAGTATCTTAACTTTGACCACAATAAACTCCTTCTCTTCTATCTGGTTTTCTGAGTTTTTAAAATTATGAAAGGGATTTGGATCTAATTGTATGCTATTTTTCCATCTATTAAGACGATCATCTGGGGTTTTTTTCTCCTTTAATCAGACAATGTAGTAGTTTTTTCCTAATGTTAAATGATTTAAGAGTCCTTCCATATAAAGTTTTTTAAACATAAAAAACACTGAGGATGATAACTTTTTGATAACTTTCCCAGTTTCTCTCATTGTTCTTGGTCTGCTTACCTTCTCTTCTGGAGTCGATTTTGGTAACTACATTTAAGGGTGGGGGAAAACCACACCGCACTGGCCCTCCCAGCTCTAGGCCTTGAGCAGCTGCCCACATGCTTCACACAGATGCAGGCCCCCACATATTCCAGAGATGCTTTTCCAAGGTGTTCTGGCATCTACTATTACTAATGAGAGGTCTGTTGTCAGTCAAATGATTGCTCTTTCATGGATCATCAGTCGTTTCTCTCTAGCAGCTCTAGATTTTCCTCTTTGATGTATCTGAATTTCACCAAGATGTATCTATGTGTGGAAACATCATGCCATAAACCCATCACAATTCTTCCGGCATACAGAAAAGGTACAGACAACAACATAACAAATATTCACGAACCAACACCTAACCTAAAAGATAAAACATTATAGATTTCACTGAAATACCTTCTGTTTCCTAAATCCTTACTCCTAATAAAAATTAGCTCATTATTCTGAACTTGATGTTTATCATTCATATAAATGTTACTGTTTCAGTAGATATGTACCAATGTTTTTCATGTTTAAAATGGTATCATTCCATGTGTTTTCGCCTGTGACTTCCCTTTTCAGTTCATACATGTTTACTGCTATCTGTAATATTTCTTTGAGTAAATATACCTCAATTTATCCATTCTATTAATGAATACTTCAGTTGTTTCTGAATTTTTCCTACACAAACAATGCTCCAACAAATATTTTGTATACATTTTCTTGAACTTTTATCAGATATAGAACTGTATCTTCTAGGTTAGTGAGAAAGCTCTCCAAAAACTTTCATTAGCTATTTGTTCTCCAAGACACTGTGCAGATTTACACGGTCTCCACAGAAGTGAGCCGATCCTGTTAACTCCACATTCTCACTCATATATATTACTGGACATTTTTATTTTTGCTAATTTGATAATAATATTTAGGCTCTTAAATTACTAGTGAGGCTGAGCACCTATTTATTGGCTATTTGGCTTTCCTCATCTCTGAATTGCCAGTTTGTATACTTTGCCCATTTGTCTACTGGAAATTGAATTTGTATAAAAATACTGATCTTTCTATTTTGTGCAGTACAACTGTCTTTCTTGCTTTATGGCCTCTTCTTAAAGAATGACATAGCAATTTTGATACATAATGGGGTACTAATGTATGTATTGTCTACATTTTCTACTAAAGGTATAATAGGTTTTTGTTTTTCTTTTCCTTGGCATACTTAGGTTCTTTAACCTTCCCTATATCTCCTAAAATTGAGCTTTGTGGAAAGTAAGACCTAATTTTATTTTCCCTCATAAATGGCTAGCCAAGAGTCCTAGCACAATTTACAGTATATCTTGTCATTTGTAACTGATTGGTAATGCCTTCAAACTGTCACATATTCATGTTTAAAGATGTAAAATTTGTTTCATTGGTCTATTTCTCTGTCTCTAGGCCAATAATACATTGTGTTAATTATAACAGCTTTGTAACGTATCTGATACAGGATCTGTCACTTCATTCTTCTTCAAAATTGCTTGGCCACACATGCTTTCTTCAGTGCTGGAAAATTCTCAGACATGACCTTCCCAACTATTCTTTTCTAACACACTCTAAATTCCTTTCTTCTGGGTTTCCTATGGATTTTCCTATTCTTCCTCTAGAATTCCTACTACATTTCTCTCTGTCAATTGTTCTCTATCTCTCTCTCTCTGCCCCTTTCCCTCTCAGAACTATCTTCTAATTCACTAATTCTATATAAAACTATACCTAATCTGAGTTTTATACTATACTATAACCTAAGTTTTATTTTTAACTTCAATGACCATATCATTAACTTTTAGGAATTTGTTTAAACCTTCCAATTCTTTTTGTATTGGCTTCTTTAATTATGGCTCTATCTCTTCTTTAATCATTTTTTCAAAATGTAAAATACTTTATAGTAAATATAAAATATTTATAAAATATTTTATAGTAAAATACTTTATAGTACATTATTTCAGAACTTGGATATTTAAATTCTCTTGTTTGCCATATTTCCTGACTTCCCTCATGATGTGGCTCTTACTTTTGCTGTGATTACATCCTCAGTGAGGACAACCTCAGTGAATCCTGTAGACACTGAATGGTAGAAGTCTGCCTACAGGATAATTGCATTTACTGCTATCCAAAGCCTTAAGGACTCCAATGGCCTGGACCTATATTTATGTTAGTGCTTTGATTTCTGGTTCCTGTACCATTAAGACAGAGTAAGTCTACATCTGGGCACTGCTTGGTATTTTAATTTCTAATAGGCACAATCAGATCTTCAATATCTGAACCTTATGTAAGGGCCCAAATCCTAGCTATCACATATCTGTTAAAATATATCTGGATATTGGAATTCCAGTCCCCAGGCCCCAGGTCCATCCTAGGGCCCAAATAAAGGCTAAGACTCTGTAATAATCCAATTGCTCTGCTTTTGTTTTCTCTCCTCACTCATCAAAGGGTTAACTATGAGCAAGAGGGGGACAGTTGTACATTAGCTCATTCTACCATGTTTGTAGAAATTCTAAATTGAAATTTTTTGGTGTTTTTTTTTCTTCTAGTCACCTAAAGTTCCTTAGCATCTTTAGAACTTGGAAATGACCTAAATAACACAGCTAACATTTTAAAGTCATCTTCTGGCAGCTGTAATCCACAGAAATCACTCACTGCCAGACACTGTCAGAAGCAAGATCTGAAGATCTCAGTGGCCTATTCAATTCCTCTGTGGGGTTTATCTTTGGCAATACTGACATAGCCATACTCCTCTCTTGGCCAGCTTATTATCTCACAGTTTGAATAAATCAGCCTGTATCTTTGCCAAGAACTTTTCACTGGTCTAGGAATGAAGTCCACAAAGGCCCACGATATCACTGCCAATCTTCTCAAAGGGTGTGACAGGTCTCAGCACCACTCGTGTGGTGAGTGATGCTGGCACACTGACTGCATGTTACCAGCCAAAAGGAGATCTCGAGCCCCTGGCTCCCTGCAGACCACTGGCAGGCCAGTCATTGAATGCCATGGACTTCATCTTCCTTATCTGTAAACTATTGAGTTTAGACTGACAAACTAGGGGAAAATGCAAGGAGCACAATTTGATTCTTACAAAATGATCAATGAAACGTCTGCTGATCCTTCCATGATTGTGTTTTCTGTTCTTAGGATATAAGAATAAAGGACTGACAAGAACTAGCTGTTGCTGAACTAGACACAAAGAAGGAACTACTGTTCATTGATCTTTGCTAATCTACGTCAGGACGCTACATTTTCATCCCTGGCCTCTGTCCCTGCCTTGACACTCTGACCTGCCACACCAGTCGCAGGCAGCATTTCTCTGCAGCACAGGAGGAAGGCAGGAATCACCAGCGTCTGGATAGCTCCCATTTCAGTGCAGCACTTGTAGATGATATAGATGGAGGAAGCAATTTACAGATATGTAAATAAAATAAATTCGAATATTTTAAAGGTCACTTGTTTGGAGATAAAATGGATTGCAAGGTAAAAAAGGTATCCATTCAGACTCAAATAATCATACTTTGGCTTCTTCTGCTGTCCCACGAGGGACAACTGAGGCAACAAGAGTTTCTCCCACCCCCAGCAGTCATCCCTTCCCATCCTCTGCCCCATTTCTCTCCCACACTGCCTACCTCTCTCCTCACATACTACCATACACAAACACACAAACCTGCCTTCACACCACACACATGCACTAAAACACACATGCACATACATGTATAACACACACCATTCATGTACACACCACGAGCATGCACAACACACATATACACACACTTGTCAGACAATGAATTTCAATGTCAAAACATGAATAGTACAGAGGTTAAGACTACTTTCTTAGTATTCCACTTAAGTGAGAAAAAAATTGATACTGCTAACAAAGAGGCTGGTACCCAAATTCAATCTGGCAGGGGAGAGTTCTGCAAGAAACATGTTTTGAATGTTGGCCCCTCCCGCCCCCGTTAATGGGGATTGAAACCAGGGCCTTTGCACTGAGCTACATCCTCAGTCCTTTTTTATTTTGAGACAGGGGTCTTACTAAGTCACTAAATTGTCCAGGCTTACACTTGAGATCCTCCTGCCTCATTCCCCCAGAGTACTGGGATTAAAGGCATGCGACACAATGCCTAGCTGTATGTTGGCTCTTACATGGCAATTCACTACCAGTATGAATAATAATTCTGATAAAAGACAGCCAAGGAGCACAGTGAAGGCAACAATGAGGGTCTAATTTACCTCCCTCACCCCAGCATGACTCATAACTAGGATGCCAGCACTCCAAAATACCAAGCTTACTGAACTAAGGACCTAAACCTTGAGGGTGGATGACAAGACCTAGAGGCCTATGTTTATAGCAATCTCATTGTCCCCCTGGAGCATCTGTCCATGTACTAGCTGATTAGCCCAGGTAAGGTTCAGTCAGCAAACAGACACTAAACCAGGTGTTAGGGTTCACTGGAGGAACAGATTTAATGTAAAAAAAAAAATTATATATATATGATTTATTAGGTAGACTTACAATGGCCATCTGTGGAATCAGGGGCAGATGAATGCAAAGTGGCTGCCTGCACACTGGAGAGCCTGAGGAGCCAGTGAGGGCCCGGAGCTCGTTGTAGAGTCAGGTGGGATCAGAGCTGGAAAGCTGATGGGTTTGCGTTGGATGCCTGAAGGAACTGAAGATGAACGTCTAAAGCCAATGGCAAAGATTGAAGCTCTGAAGAAGAAAAGGGAAGACTTCCTTCTCTCCCTTGTTATTCTGTCCAGGGTACAGGCCTTTCGGCTAATGCCACCACATGTGGAGCAGGTCTTCCCTCCTCAGTTTGTGGCCCATGTGTCAATCATCCACAGACCACCTGATCTGCTAGGTGGTTCTTGCTCAAGCCAGGCTGGCACATCACAGAAGGAATTTAGTACAGGATTTCACCATACAAATGATGGAAGAGATGAGAAGCCACACAAGGGAAGGTGAGTCAACTGACTCTTCACCACCCTATTAAGGGAAAGAAGGACAAAGGGAGGAGGCAGTGTGCTTACAAGGCCCAGCAGCTAGCACCACCAGCAAGAGTTGGGACTCCAGGGGACTCCCTGAGAAATGGGGTCCCTGAAGGGAGGACTGACAGGAAGATTTAGTAGAGAAGGAGAAATGCCCCAGCCTCCCCATCTTCCCCACACTCCACTGTTCTACTAGCACCTCACACTGGCTGAGTGTACCCAGAAATCAGAAACTAGGCAACCTCTACAATGGCAGGGGGAGGGGCACAAAATGGGAAAGGGAGTTGTGGGAAAAAAAAAAAAAAACAACAGATAATTGACCATCCTGTTTACCAATAAAATCCCAGAGTGGGTGGCACATACCTGTAACTCCAGCACTCTGGGAGGCTGAGGCAGGAGGATCCCAAATTCAAGCCTGGCCTGGGCAACTTAATGAGACCCTATCTTAAAATAAAAAAGGGTTTAAGATGCAGCTCAGTGCAAAGGCCCTGGTTCGATTCTCAGTACCGCCCCCGACATGCACATGCTCAATCCAAGGGTGCCCCCTACCAAAGGATTCCAGTGTTGAGGTGCTACAGAATATCAGAAATCAGATGTCACTTGGACAACACAGCACTGAAGAAATATTACTGCTCCATTCAACATGTGTCCAAATCCTTTCTTACTATCGCTTTCTGCCCTATAAGCAGAAATAATAACCTTTTTTTATTATTATTTTGGAGACCTTTGGCAGTCTTGTTAGGTTTTGTTTAATTGGTCTGAATTTGCAAAGAAAAGCACAATTTCCATTGCTGAGCTGACACCAGAGATGAAACCTGCTCTGGCGACAATGCAGCTTCAGGGGCATTTGTGGAAGGAAGGAAGTCTGCTGGTGACACTGCTTCTGGACCTGCTTCTGGACCTGCAGCACTGGACTGTGCAGGCAGTGAACATACAACTTGGCCCTGTGTGGGGACAGACATCCAAACACTACAAACCATGTTCCCCATATTCATTCTGATTGTCAGTCACATGAGCGGGATGGTACACAGCTAAGAGGACAGGTTCCTAAACAATCATGTGTACCGTGAGTTGAACTATGACAGCAATTACTATAAGAAACCATTTCAAGAACTTCCCAAATAAAAACCATTGTAACAATGAGGTAGAAAGGATCAAATAGAAGAGACTGAAATGAAAACTTGGAAGATGAGTTTGAGAAGGTCTACAGAAAAAGTCCTTGCATATGTGAGAAATAAGTCACTGATTAAAAATAAGGAGTAGAGGGGCTGGGGATTTAGCTCAGTGGTTACAGTGCTTGCCTTGCGAGCAGACGGCCCTGAGTTCGATCCCCAGCACCAAAAAAAAAAAAAAGGAGTAGAAATATCATAGGAACTCAGGTATCTAGCTGGGACAGTGATATTGAGAATTCAGAGCACATCTGATCAGATCAGCTGATATCCTCTTGAGGTCAGAGATGCACTAGACTAGGATCAGGATACCAAGGAGCTTACTGAGGAGAAGCCCCCAAATACACTGAGATTCACATGCAAGTCTTTTGCTAGGAATTACACACAAATTACCACTGACAAAACCTTTGCCTCTCTTTGATCCAAGGAGCCATTCTGAGTCACCTTGGGAAATACAGGCTAGGAAAGGGGCATGCTTATGTGCAAATGGGCAAGCGACTGTGAATGGAACCGTAAGTTTAATAAAGTCTTCTGAAATTTGGAATTGTTGCCCATTGGTGACTTATTGTTAAGTACTTCTCCCTGGGATCTTGCATTTCTAAAAATACTATTTGCTTTTTATTTAACACTGAACCTTTGATGTTTTAGAATATAAAAATAGTGTCTTATTATTTTAAAAGCTTAGGAAAGAAACTTAGCCATATTATTAGAAAAAGAAGATATATGCAGCTATAGTCTGTCCAAATATCAAGAAGTGTGACTTTTCAAATTCACATTTCAATCTTTATTTACATAAGACTTTTAGAAATAGTGGGTGTAAATATTAAAACACCCAAGCCTGGGTGAAATTTTATTGAGAATAACTACAAATAAAAGGAAACTGATTTTTTAAAGTCAGTTTCTGAAATTTAGATGAAAAGAATATTGAGCATTAACAAAAAATGATATTTACATATCAATGTAGGTTTCCTGCTCATAGATTCATTTCCTATGAAACTAACAGAGGCAAGCTTGGGGAATTACAAAGGAAGGAAAAACCCTAATCAAATAGGTACTGTTGTTCAAACAGAATATTAGCCAAAATGATCCAATCAGTTGCTTGAACTAAATATTATTTTTTTTCCTCTAAGCCATTCATGCCAGAACACAACCTCTCAGAGCATTAGAAATTCACATTACATTTGAAGTGTTTGCCTCCAACACATGGGGGAATTTGAAAGATACATTCCATTGAAATGGTGTGGGAACAAGAAAGGGTACCGTAGCCAGGGGTGTTTGCAAATGCCCATAATCCCAGCACCCTGAGAGGCTGAGGCAGGAGGATCACAAGCTCAAGTCCAGCCTGGACAACTTAGTGAGACCTTGTCTCAAAATGAGCTCAGTGTAAAACCCTGAATTCAATCCCAATACTGAAAAAAAAAAAATTCAGGAAGGGAGGGAGGATGGAAGAAAAGTGCAGTCAGTCACTAGCAAATAGATAATTTAACTGTAATGAGGCTATATTTCTCAAGTTAAGTATTACTTACAGCATTTGTATTTCAGGGTATAACTGGCAGCTATGTGAATCAACCTAAATACACTAAATTCAAGTTGTTGGATCTTTAATTTTAGTACTGTTCAGAATTATACCACAGAATGCAATATAACTCGTGGAAATTTTTCTGATGACAGCATACATAAAGTAGCAAAGTACACCTTCATGGAGCATTAAATTTTGTTTTCATATTTGTCTGATGACCTCAGATAATGAGATTCACATGAATGACAGATGTCATGGTGTTAGTCTTTGTTTAGGACAGAACCAGTGCCTATCACAGTAAAATCACAGTAACCTGCAATATGTCAATTGAAGGCCTCTACAAGTTATGGATTCAATCTTTTGCTTATCAAAAACAGCAATATACTTCTCTGACAATCTTTAGGGGCAATCTCAAGAATACGCGCACATACATATCAGCACGCGCACACACACACACACACCAATTCTTGGTTTCTTTGTGGAATTTAAATACAGTTCTATTTTATTGCAATATTAAGATTTCAGTTTTAACATAAAAAACCCTAAGAATTAGAGGTTATCAAAAAATATTAACTTGTTCTTAGAATAAGTTCAAAATTAATAACAAAGGTATTATTATGCTAATATATACTTTATGATAGTCTGCCCCATAGAGGAGACTGAGAATCGACTCTGGCAGTTTTTTACCTCCCTTTACACTGAATTGATAGTGTGAACACTGTTTCCTTCTGAAATCTATGATTCATGTGACGTTTGTGGAAACGTGAGGAAAACTTAAATAGAAAAAATACAAAAATAATGTGGATTCACTGTTGAGTAATTAAATAAGGTTTGGTCCTTTTTCTAAGATGCCCTTAAACGGTTCTTTTTTTCAGTCAAGTAGGGTGGTCTCTTCCTTTCCTAAAAATCACCCCTGAGGAAGAATTTTAGATGTATTTATTTACAATTTCTATTTCTGGTCTGAAGCTGGTAACGAATTAATGTGCACTCCCATAGAATGATAAGCAAAACCCAAATCAAACTTTACCTTTATTTATGTTACTCATTCCTTAGAAATGTAATTGCAGTTTTTCTTAACTTTGTTTTATGGATCTAATATTTAAGAAGTCTGTCTTTTATATCACAGCAAGATGGTTAATGCACTTACAGATTCCCCAGCAATACATCTCGGGCAAGGCTGAATCACACTCCTTCCACCATTCTGAGGAATCTATTTAACAAATCATAGGCACAGATGTATCAGAACAATGATTATGTAGTCATAATATTTTAAAAATATTTAAAATGGGTTTGCAACTGGTTTGGTGGCAACAGGAACACACATACCACTGAGCTGGGCCTCCCCTGGTTGCCCTCTGGCCACAGTGCAGGGGGGCAGCCTCTCGGTGGAGGGTCCGTGTCCTCTGTGCTCCAGGACCCCGGGACGCTTGTGTTCAGCTGACGGCAGCCTCGCTCATGCTCACTGGCTTCTGATGTCCTGCATGCCCGTTTCTGAAGAAAACACAGTATTCACAGTGGATGCCTCGTAAAGCACATCACATTCTAATTGAATTTGCTTTCAGAAAACTCAAGTTCCAAATACAAACCCCCGTGGAGCTGGAAAACTTTATAGGACTTTTGAGGAGATGACTTTAAACTTTATCTGTTCAGGAATAACAACTATCAATTACATTTAATCCCATTATTTCTAGCATTGTCTGATAGTTACTTAACTTTATAGATTTAAAATAGTCATTTTAAACAATTTTGGCTGAAATTCTTATAATAAACTATTGTGACTGGTTTATTGAAAATGTACAAACCTATAAATTTTGTTCAAGAAACTAGTTATATGCTTCAACATATTTTGCTTAGTATCGAGTTACATGCTTTCTTACCACAATATGAATAATTCACATGTGAATAATTCTCTGTCTTACTGGCAACTGAAGAGCAAATTAATTTTATTGATTTCAAAATCTGCACACACAGTCCATAACAGGTAACTTCGGGGAAGGATAGCATTTGGTTTTTGCTTCCACAAGAACTAAAGAAGGTAATTACAAAAGTAATCCTCCAATGAGAAAGGGAAAAATGCTCTTAAGTGAAATAAATCGGACACACATGTTTAAATACTTCATTGTTTCTCTGGTGTGAGAAGCTGAAAGTGTAAATAAGGATTAAAATGTATTGTATTGGGAAAGGGAAGAAACTGTTCAAACAGGAAGGGGAATGAGGGAGGGGAAGGGAGACAGGAACAGAGGGACAAGAAAAAAAAAGAGAACAGAAGGGAAAAAATGGAAACAAAGCTTTTGTAAATAAGGAGGAGAAAGGGGATTGAAGGGAGAGGAAGGGAATGGGAAAAAAGGCAGCAGCAAGATAAATCACGTACAGGTACAAATTCCCTATGATGAATGTTATCATTATGTATATCTAAAACGTATCACTAAGATAAAATTTTAAAAAAGGAGGAAAAAAGCATTCTGTCCCAAAGATCCAAGACTTGGTGTATCTCTAGAGTCACAATGATTTGACTAACATGAGGTTCTGGTGGCAGGACAATCTTTGTAAAGAGTCACCCAGTCCACTTCTGGCCTGCTGGTAGCATTGCCCTGGGGAGCCCTGACAGCCACCACCAAGGTTGCTGCCATTTATCTCCCAAGTCAAAAGCCCCTCTGCTACCATCTGTTGACATCATCCCCACTTCTAGAGTCACTTGCCATTGTCTTTGCCAAATTCGATTTTTGGCAATTGGGATTATTATCTGTATTATTTATTTAATATTTTCTGAATTGAATTTTTAACATAATACATTTATTAAATGTTAAAACCTTTACCATGGATTTAGAGTAGTATTTTTTATCGTTCTCTAATACACCTTAAAACAGACACTTAAAGATTAAAATAAAATGTGTTAAACTCTGAACCATTTAAAATCACTTAAAATAATTTCTTGGGTTGGATCCTGACTTCCAGGAGGTGGATACAAGGGCAACTGCGTAGCTTGCGCACCTCCTACAGTCCTTGCCAAAGGACATTAAACAAAACATTCAGCCGCATTCTTGGGCTAACCCAAAGAGAAGGTATGCTGAAACTTGAACACAAACAAAAGAGAGCATCCTCAAGTCCCAGTACAAGAAGCCCCTCATCCTCCCTGCAACAACTCGAGCTGAAGGAGAACAACTGTGAGGAGCCCAGAAAACGGTCCCTGGCCTGAGAACAGGCTAATGTGACCCCTGCAGGATGAAACTACGAAAAGTGCCCGCACTCACCAGAGCTTGGGTATGGAGAAGGAACGTCAAAGTCCAGACAAGGAAGCGGACAGACAAAGTTTGAATATGCACTCTTCAAAACTGATTGCTTCTGAGGAAAAAAAAAGATGAGAAGGGAGAAGTACCCTGTGGCAACTGAATGGTGAAGGTGAAAAGAATGCAAAGAGGAACATTCAGGGCCCTAGAAGTCACGGTGTCAGAGGACTGCTCCTCCTATCAGCCACCCCAAACAAACTTCAGCCTGGATTCTGTCTATTAATAGAAGAAGGTGCCCCTAGAGCCAGTGATGCCGAACCTCTAAGAGCTTCTGGTGATAACAGCTGGCTGTGGCACACGTGCCGTAGGTTTGCCACCGCTGTCCTAGACTAAGAATCTTTAAAAAAACACCCTATGCTATAAAAATTTCCTCTTTGGAAAACAAGCATGAATTAAAGAAAATCATAATACTCGAAACATAATTAAACATATTATCTAAGCACTTGAGGATACAAAAAAAAACCCCACACTGAATTAGAAATTTTACAACAAATACTGAAAGGATAGAAATAAGGAGGAAGGAAAAGAATGTTGAATAAATTCCAGAAAGTAATGCAAAGACAAAGTTATCTCAGAAATGAAAAATAAATTATTAGGTGCCCAAAGAAGAAAAAGTCAAATGAAAATAAAGAGTACTAAAGAAAAACAGACACACAATCAAGAGAATGAAACCACACAAAAGAAGTAAAAAGGGTAAGAAGGCAAGCAACCAGAATGGAAGACAAAGGAATAGTGTTTGTACAGAGTTCCTGAAAAAGGAAAATGAAACAGTGGAACAGAGCTAATGATTAAAATAACAATCTATGAAAACATTCCAGAAACAGAAAAAGAATTAAAATGAAAGTACTTACACTGTACTAGGAAAATTAACCTAGAATGATCAACTTTGAGATATATCTTAATAAAATACTAGATTTCAAAGATAAAGTCTTCAAGGCTTTGGCACACAAAGATCAATGACCTCACAAAGGCAAAGAAATTAGATCAGCATCATGCTTTTCAAAGTCAAGAAATAAAACTATGGAGAAATATTTTAATAAATTCAATGAAAGAAATTTTGAGCCAAGATTTTCAAATCTAGCCAAGTGCTTCAAATATCAAGCCTACAGAAAAATAATTTTAATACACAAGAATTATTCTACATTCATCAGTCATTCTTGAGGATTTTATAAAGGGGTAAACTCTAATCTACCAGGTAATAACTGGAAAAATTCCAGCAAAAGGGCTTACAGTAAACATTTAAAAATATTTAGATATATATACGACTAAAACAAAGTAATCAATTAGGCTGGAAGGCTAATTAATGTACAAATACTATACACAGTGAAAAATTAGAAATAATGCATCTAAAATGGGAAATTAAGAGAAGGGAAAAGTGGAGATTTTTCATTATTGTATAAGCAGTAAGTGACTGTTAAATGATAATAAAAGAAACTAAAAAAATCAGAAAGTGAAAGGTTAATAAAACAGGGTGCGAAGGACGTTAAATAGGTTTATATACAAATAACGGTTAGAAAATATAAATCTTTCTAAATCGAAAATGTTAAAAAGTCCATAAAAGAGCAAAGAATATACATCCCATAGAGAAATAAACAGCAAAATAAATATACAAAGCTATAAAACATTACAATAGAGTTGTAAGTCGACAACTCAGTCATATCAATAAATGTGAATGGGCTTAACCCACCTACTACATAAAAAAGGTTTTCCATTTGGTTGCCATAACAAAATCCAAATAAATGCAGTATCCAAAGGCATACCTAAAATAGCAATTCTGAAAGGCTAGAAATAAACGGATTGGACAAAGGTCTACCTGTAAATGAACAATGAAAAAGCAAGAACAGATCACATAGAATTCAAACCACAAAGCATTAAACAGCAACAAAGGACACCTTAATGCTAAAGGCTACGATTCACCTGAAGGCTTAACACCCATGAATATCTATAGGCCAAATAATACAGCCACTTCCTTTATGAAACAAAGACTGTAAGGAGATATAAAGAGACACAGGAACACACTAGTAACAGGACATTGAGTACACTCTTCTCATATAAGGCACATCGAGTATAGAAAAAACAAGGGCTGGGATGTAGCTCAGTGGTGGAGTGCTCACCTAGCATATGTGAGGTCCTGGGTTCAGGCTCCAGCATTACGATAGCAACAATGACCAAAAGAAAAACAAAATAAGCAATGGGAAAAAACGATTTAAACATCACATTTAGTAACAACTTATGCATATTTGTTGAACTGGTAATAGAGAAGTATTCTTCTCAAGAACCTTGAGCACATTCACAATTGATCACATTTTTAAAAAAATCAGCAGTTTTCCTAATGCAGAAATACTGCAAAAAACACTTTCCAATTGTATGGAAAAAGTCAATTATTAACAAAAATAAAAAATGCAAAGGCACTTCCACCTGGAAATTTAAAATCCCTGTTATTAACTCTTAAAGAGGAAATACAAACTAAAGTACCCAGAATTTAAAAAAAATTACGATGAAATCTCTGAAATGTGTTTAAAGCAATAATCGAAAAGTTCATTAAACTTTTTTTTTCTTTTGGTTATTTTGAGACAGGATCTCACTATGTACTTCAGGCTGGCCTCAAACTCACAGTGATCCTCCTGCCTTGTCCTCCTGAGTGCTGGGATTACAGGCATGCGCCACCACGCCTGGCTACACTAACATTTCATCAGTAAAAATGAAGAAGAAAAACTATTAATTCCCGACTCATAAAAACTAAAAAGAGAACAAGAAAGTAAATACAAGGAAGAAAATAATGAAGAGAAAAGCTTAAATTAATGAGGTAGACAATAAAAAAACCATAAATCTAATGAATAAATATAAATCCTGATTTGGGGGAATTAATAAAATAGACAAACCACTAGCTGATCAAGAAAAAGGAAGCAAGAACACAAACACAGAAAATAAGAAATACCAGGGGGGAAATAATCAATGAAACAGAAGAAATTTTATAAGTCAAAGAGACTACTTTGAGAACTCCATGCCAATGAATTTGAAAATGTGGATGAAATGGACAACTTTCTAAGGAAATGAAGATTACCAAAATTGACCCCACTAAATAGCTTACACAGGTGATTTTCATGGAAGCAACAAAATGTCAAGCAACTCCCTCACAAAAAGCACCAGGAGCAGAGGCCTGTAAGGGGCATTCCACCAACCTTCAGAGAGGCCCCCTCTTGTACAAATCATTCCAGTGCACCTAGAAGGAAAGAAAACTTCTTACCTCCTGCTGTGAAGCAACTATGACATGGATAAGCCACATTAAAAACCAAGGGAAGAAAACTACAGACTAATTATTCCTCATGAGCATCAACGCAAAAATATTAAACAAAACTCAAGAGGCAGAATCTAATATCACATTAATAAAAGCACATACCATGACCACCAATAAAAGATTAGTTCAATATTAGGAAGCCCTTTAATATCATTTACCATATTAGTATACATAAGGAAAAAATGTGATTATCTATATAGATGTTAAAAATCCTTTGTCAAAACTTAAAATCTATGCTAAAAATTTTTAAAACTAGACTTGAGGGTTATATTCTTAGACATGATAAAATACACATACCTTAATCCTAAAGCCAGCATCTCATTAAATAGAAAAAGACTAGTGGCATTTCTACTAAGATCAGGGACAAGATAGCTGCTATCTCCATTTCTGTTCAGCAGTATACTAGAGGTATTACAGATATAATGAGACAAGGGAAATCAATAAGAGGCATAAGAAGGGGTAAAGTACTAACACTATTTCTATTTGCAGATGATATCATAATACATGTCTGGAAACCCCAGAGATCAGTGATAAAACAAACTCAAACCATAAAGGAATTTACTGATACAAAATTAATATATAAAAATCAATAGCTTTCAAATACAAAACAATATGCCATTAGAGAAAATGCCATTTTAAATAATTTTAATAAAGATCAAATATTTTAAAATAAATTTAACAAGAACTGTACAAAATCTATAAAAGAATTTAAAGCATTCCTAAAAGACATAAAAGTAGATGTGAATGAATGAAAAGACATCACTTATTCTTGGATATGATGGCTCAACATTACAAAGATGATGGTTCTTCCTAAGGTAACCTGTAAATTCTTTGTAGTCCTAGTAAAAACACCAATAAACTATTTCACAGAGTTATACAAAGGTGATACTAAGGTGTACATGGGAAAATAAAGCTAGAATAGCCAGGAAAATGCTAGAAAAAATACTCACTAATGGACATTAAAATATATCATAAAGACTCTCTACTTACAAAGGATGGGGCTTGTGCATAGACAAATAAACAGATCAACAGGTCAGGATTACAAGTCCAGAAATAACCCCAAAATATAATTGGAAATTTAGAACCTCAAATCTCTGGGTTAAAAAAAAAATCTCTGGATTAAAGATGAACTTTTAAATACAGCATATGAAACTGGGACAACAAAGTAACCACTGGGAAAGGTAAAAATTTGTATCTGTATCTTAAAGCACATACAAAAATGAACCAAATCAATCAGGGAACATTACTCTTAGATTAAAAGGTCTAAGTATAATGAACTGCATAGTTCTTATTTAAAAAGCATGAATGAATTCCTTTCTAACCTGGGCATAGGGAAATATTTTCTGTGACACAAGACCCAGAGAAAACAAAACAAAATTGATAAATTTAACTACATAAAAATTTCTATAGAGCAAACAGACAAACAAACAAATCCTAAACAAATGTAAAAGATACCTGAAAAATCAGACTATTTAGAACATATGCCACAGAAAAAGCGCTAATAACTAGTAAATGAAACTCTCATAAATATTTCAGGACAAAAACACAAAAGAAAAACGGAGAAGACAGACATAGTTTACAAAAAGTTATTAAAATGGTCCTCAAACACATGAAGGAGAGTTCAAACTCACTTATATTTAGAGAAATGCAAATTAAGACATCAAGATATCACCTGGCAACTACCAGACTGGCAAAATTTTAGAAATGTGCCACAGTCCCTGTTGGCAAGGCAATAGGAAAACAGGCATCCCTTTCACTGCTGGTGAAAAGGCAAATACCTAACAAAGCTTTGTACACATTTTTCAACCTAGCCTCTTCTATCAATGTGAAAAAAACTGCATGAGGTTATTCACTGCAGCATTATTTAAACTGTAGTATATTAGAAATAACCTGTATGCCTCTGTACAGGAAAATGGTTGGATAAACCATGGTACACATGAGCAATGGGATGCTGCGCTGCTGTAAAAAAGGAGGAAGAAAATTTTTATGGGCTTGTCTGGAGTGATTTCCAGAATATACTGTTAAATGAAAGGCACAAAGTACAAAAGAGTATCCATAATATGCCATCCTCATTAAAAGTTTCAAGGTCCTTACAGACTGACAAAGTAATACAGATCCGAAGAGACAAACACAACAAATACATGCAATGTGGGATCCTGGATTAGATCCTGCAGCAGAAAAATGAATATTAGTGTGAAAACTGAGGAAACTGGAACGAGGTCTACAGTTAATATTGTACCAATGTCAATTTCAAGGCTTATAATTATAATTTCTAGCATGTTTAGGTGAAGATGCACATGAATTGTATATACTATTCCTTGGCAACCCTTGTGTTGGTCCAGAACTATTTTAAAATAAAATTTTTAAATGAAACTAAATCCTTCCTATCCCCAGTGGTACGTATATAAACCACACGTCTAGAAATGCAGATTTAAACAATACAGCCTCTTACCATCATAACCCATTGATTCTAATTTTTCCTTCTTGAGCAACATAAAATAAACACAGTCCCCCTTGTGTTCAAACATTCTTTCAGATGTTTGAAGATAGCTCTCAAGTACTTGTGAGGCTTATTTTCTCAACCAAGCATCCCTAGTCTCTCTCACTGTTCCATTTAGAAGATGTTTCTCGGCTCTTCCCATCCTGGACACTCTTCTCCAGAGTGTTTCTAAATTGTCCAGCTGCACTTAGAACAAAATACTCACAATACCATGCATACATTGCAGGTTAAGGAAAATCAACTTGCCATGATGTGACCACTCCTTTTTCACAGTAGAAACCTGCACTAGCTCACCCGTCTCAGCAATCATATCACACAGAGGACAGGCCACATTCACTTCCCCTTACAGTGCCGTCAGCTCCTCCACAAGAACCAACTCTTCCACTCCTGGGGCTTATTAAGTCTGTGGGCATTTTCTTCTTTTTCCTCTCTTCATTTAACCATAGGCTTCTAACATATACTCATTAAATTTGATTTCCATGTCATATTCTAGCATATCAAAATATATTCAACCCTTATTCTGCCATGTGTTATAGTAATCATATCAATTGTCTTTAGGATTTTTGCAAATAATGTGGCCTTCTATGTCTTCATCTAAGTTAGAGGAAAGTCTAGATGAACAGTCAAAGCCCTAGGTCTCTGGTTATTCAGAATCTGCTCAATCTTTATACTACACAAAGAAGTGTGATATGAAGATCAGTTTAACTTTTGACACTATCTGGACTAAAGGGAAAAAAGTGTAAATATTATATTCTCCCTATACTACCTGATGTACGTTTTAATTTCCCTCATCGGTAATATCACAGTTGGCTATAGCAGTATTTCCCTTGCTCTTTTCTCAATAACATCAGACTTACTAAAGGGAAGTAAAGGCATAGATAAATACAAACTAGAACCTATATTTTCTGAATGGAAAAAAAGTACTTCTGGAACTATATTCTAAACCATTTCTGTACAATGAAATGACTTTGGTACAATAGGGTCAGCAGACTTGAGATTATCCATGATGAAGAGCTGATGTTCTTCAGAGGCTCCACTGGCGCCAGTGGCCAAGGCTTCAGGTTCCTCTACCCTGGGGCAAGAGTAAGGGGAAGCAATGCTCTGATACCCAGGTGGGCAGGGATGCTCCTCTAGGGAACAAGACTATTACATGCTTGGTGGCCCTCAGTGAGCAGCATGGATTAGCTACACTTTCTGCTACTTACTGTCGATTGCTAAGAGGTGGCCGCATATGATACTCATCTATACACTTACTTGGCCAATAGTCCAGTTATCATGGATTGGCCAGGATCAGAGGAAATTAGCCACTGTAGCCGCTTCATTCCCTTCCACTCTCTTCTGCAGAGGATCTGTTAGCCTTCAATAAAGACAGATGAAGATTTAACGCCAAACTAAAAAGACACTTGCACAATATAAACAAAATTAAAACCCCGAGTATATATAAAGACCCTATTACTTAACAATAATTGAAGTAGATCAGTGAACAGTGGCCTCATAGAGAACAGCTGAAATGGGAGGATGCAGAAGAAGTCTCTTCATAAAATGCATAAATTAAAACATAAACTATGTATTCTGTTTCCTCAACAACAGGAACAAAGACAGTGCAGGTCTCAGAATGAACAGCCGCTTGCCCTGAGGAGGCAGGTCCACCCCTTCATTGACGTGGGATCATTCCTTTATTGGAAGTGATGGGTCCAAGTGAGCTTAATGAGTGAGATGTCCAGGAGGGACTCAGGTTAAAGACTTAACAATTGGCCAGAAATGAGATTCAAAGCTGTGGCTTCCATGCTGATGAGCCCCTGTAGAAACCAGATAGGGGACATTTCTCTGATTCTCCTGGGTACACACCAGAGAAAAGGGACTCAAGGATAAAAGCAGGTACCAGCTCTACCACCTGTAGGGCTCAGCCATGCCAGCCACTGCTAGAAGTCCACCTCCCCATTCTATGGTCCAGAGGAGTGGAGAAAATTAAAAAAAAAAAATCTATGCAATCCATTGAACTCTTCAACAGAAAAGCACTGTGCGCTTTCTTTAATCAACAGAATAAAATGACACATTCTTCAGCATCAAGCACGTTGGATTAAGACATATATGTTAGCACAAGTTAGTATCTGAGTTAAGTATGTACAGTATAAATTAAAAGACTAAGGTAAAGCATTAGGTCTCAGTAACATAAATGATGGCTAAGTCCACAAGAAAATATATCTTATAAAAAACTGACAAAATAAAAATAATCTAATCCTTCATATTGAAGGTATTTTTGACAATTTTATTGACTAATGATCTTATCTTGAAGATCATTTGTTCTGTAAATGTATGGTGGTGGTTAAATCCCTCATTTCAGGAAACAATTTGCTCAGTGAGCTTTTTTGAGTTTAGTTTCACTTGAATTCTATCATAATAAAGAAGTTTACTAAAGTTGCCAGATATAGATGACCATCAGTCTGGATTTAAAACAGAGAATGCTAGATGGATCAAGATTTAAAAGGCCCCACAGACTGCCGCCTAGAAAGAAAGTATGGTTTCCATCAAGCAAAGATTCCTTTTTGGTGACATTTTCATTAGGAAAATGACCTTGCACTCACGGGAGGTTTGCTTTCTGTAGCACATTCAAATTTGGCACCTTATCAAGGAAAGAGAGAGCCAGAATTTAGGATTTTCACAGTTACTCCTGCATTAAAAGGGCATACTGGGCTGTACCCACATGGACCTTAGTAACTTGCTGCACCCTTATTCAGCCAGAACGAAGATCACACACTTGCTATGTGTGCATACTCTCAATCTAGCCTAGCTGGGCAAAGAGATGGCAAGTTATGAGCTGAGCAAGCCAAAAGTCAGAGGGCCGATTTAATGCTAGGAGAGCTAGTTATCTTGAGGACATAATAGAGACAAGTAAAGAAAATAATAATCCTTTCAATTTCTAATTTAAAAAAAAACCAAAAAACAAAAAACAAAGACACAGACCTTTCCTCAGCTGTAGCTAAGATGTTCTGACCTGAGGATGCAAAAACTGGGGTGAAGCCTCCACTTCGCCTGGCAACTAGCACTGTGCCAAGCAGTCACACCAAGGCCTCCATCCCCACCACAGCAGATAAGATCAATGCCCTCATTAAAGCAGATTGTGTAAACGCTGAACCTTTTCAGCCTGGCTTGTTTGCAAAGGCCCTAGCCAATGTCAACACTGGGAGCTTCAGGGACTAGTGGGCCTGCTTCAGCAGCTGGTGTTGCAGCAGAGGTGGTCCTGCCCCTCCCACCAGTGCTGCCCCAGGTGAGAAGAAAGTGAAGGCAACAAAAGAATCTGAGGAGTGCAACGATAGTTTGATTCTTTCACTAAATGTCTTTTGTACCATAGTCAATAAAAAGCTGAACTCTGAAGAAAAAAATCATAAAGGTACACACTGGACTTTCTGAGGATCAAATATAGGCTTGCAAGATTTACCAAGTGGTGTATAAGCCTAAATCATACTTTCGATTAAAACTGAGGCTCTTTTTTTTTTTGGTGCCAGGGAATGAACTCACAGCCTTGCGCTTGCTAGGCAAGCACTCTAACCACTGAGCTAAATCCCCAGCCTTGAAACTGAGGCTCTTAAAGAACGCAATTATACACATTTATTGACAACAAATCTCCCTTGCATCTATAGAAAACTATAGTGTATTTTCACATTTGTAATTTCATTTGATACTTACAACAATCCTGTGTAGGGAATTTTGCTTTTATTTTGGGATGAGAAAAATGAAATCCAAGGACCTTAGGCAACACACTTCTAAGTCTAGTGATTTGAAAAGACAGAGCTGGATCTTTGGTGTGCTTTCAGACATAGCTGGAGAAACAAGACTAAAAAATACAACTAAAGAAGCTGTGGAAGCTAAACAATATATGAGAAAGATTTAAAAATGTAATATAAACTAGGAAAACAAATATTACAGGCATTGTTTAGTTTCCAGAGTTTTTCTAATTGCATTTCTGTAGTCTTGTCATGATTATAGCAGCACAGTTCATAATAGCTAAATCTTGGCAATGGCCAAGTACATATATCCATCAATAGGTGAACGAATGAAGAAAATGTGCTATTTATACACAGTGGAGTACTACTCTGCCATAAAGAATAAACTTGAGTCATTTATAGAAAAATGGGTGCACTTTGAGATCATAATCTTATGTGAAATAAATCAGAAATATTGCATGGTTTCTTTTATATGAGAAGACCAAAATATAAATAAAGAGCAATATAAAAGACAGATAATAGGAAGTAGGGAGATAAATTTTTTTCAAATGGGAAGGGGATCAGGAGATGGAAGGTGGGGTATGAAGGGGAAGGAAAGAATTAAGATGTGTTATGTACATGTACCAATTCCCTATAAGAAATGTAATCATTATGTAAAGCAAACATGTACTAATAAAAAATAAAAACTGAAAAAAGAGTAATATAAATTTAATATACAGCTACAGTAATCAAGACAGTATGTATGCTACTGGTATAAGGATAAACACATAGATCAATGGAATAGAATTGAAAATACAGATACAAACCATTATATTTATGGTCAAGTGATGTTTAATGACAGTGTCAAGAAAAAATAGAGAAAAATAGTCTTTAATAAAAAGGGGTACTGGGATGATTCAATATGCACATGTAAAAAGTTGAATTTATGGCTGGGTACAGTGGTACATGCCTGTAATCTCAGCTACTTAGGAGGCTGAGGCAAAAGGATCAAAAGTTCAAAGCCATGTTCTGGGAAAATGGCAGAGCAGTAAGCAGCAACAAAAATCTCTTCAAGATTCGGAATACAGACATCGGAAAATAATAACTTGGGGAAGGAAAGAAGGAAAGAGGTGGATCTCCGGGACCCAGGAAGGACCCGAAGGGAAAACTGGAGCCTACAGAGAAACTGTAGAGATAGATCACAACACAGAAAAAAGAAAGGCCTCTTCTTTTTCCTGTACTTTCTCCTGGGCTCCTGGTTCATGGCATGAGAAAGGAAGATGAGAGCTACAGAGACACAGTGAAAGCCAGCAACTCCAGCGGCCTCCATGGAGAGACACACCAGTGGAACACCGCAGTGGATGCTGTGTGCTACAATTGCTAAGTGACACCATCCAAGTGACTGCCAGGTCCCCTAAAAAACAGGGTTGGCCAGATGCCATTTTAGGGAGGGACCAACTGAATCTGAGACTCAGAGCAGCCACAAGTCACTTCGCTCTCAGTGTTAAACCACAACAGTGACTAGGTGAGGGACAATCACAGGAGATATTCACGGTCTGGGAGCCACATAATACAGGCCGATAAAAGACACCTAGAGTGTTATAAGCTAAAAGACTCAGGCCCCAACCACACGATCAGAAGGCAGGTTCGGCCTGAACTTCCAGGGATTTGAAAGTCCCAGAACCAACACCATGCCCTAATCCTACTGCTGGTTTGCTGGGATTATCCAGCACGGATATTTAGTTTACTTTGACCAACCCCTATGTCTACCAGGAAGAGCAGAGTCACAACTTGAATTGGACACTGCCACAAACTATGGACCCTAAAGATAACCACAGACTTGAAATCACAGAGAAACTTCTTTTTTCATTTGTTCACTTTTTCTGATTGTTTTTGTTTCTTTGCGAGGGTGAACATTGTTTATAGTTTTTTTATTTGTCCCTGTTTTGTTTTTTCATTCTTTCCTTCTCTCTTGTCTTCTTCACCAGTTTCTTGAAGCTTGGGTAATCTTCCCCTGTCCTTTGGCCTTGCTTCTAATTTCTTTTTCTTTTATTTCTTTATTTTTTCTCTTCTCTCTTTTAATCTTCTCACCTTAGGGTAAAATTGTTCTACTGAGTGGATATTTACTATATATAATTTTCTAATTTGTCTTAGCTTTTGCTATGTAACTATAAATCTTATACATATGGTTAAAAGTGGTAAATTATTAGTTACCCCAGTTTGTCATTTTCCAGCTGGTGTTTGATGCATTGCTGATTGTACCACTGTAGACAAGGGAACATAGTTGCTATGATCAATTGATCTTCCTTGTATGTCAATACCTAGATTGTCTGGGGGACATAAACAATATTACAGTCCAGTATCAAAGAACTGAGTGTTAGGCCAAATAGGCTGCAACCTCTCTTCCCTAATAAATGGAAGAGGCAGGATCCTGGGACAGACTCAAAGGCCAAAAGCCAGCTACACCTAGAAGACATCACTGAGAAGTGGACATTTCCTAAAGATGTCTCAATACTAGTAATAAAGCTGTCTACCTGTGGTGGACTGATATGGTCAATTTGAGCAGGAATGCCCAGCTGGACTGAGTTGGTATAGTTTTGGGTGTAGAAGATCCACCTGAGGATTGTTGCTGACACAACATAAAGCAGAATGGGAGCAGAAGCTAGTTAGTGGGCTGTTTTCCAGGGGAAGCTCTGCTATGACTGGTTCTCCTGAAAGTAACTTGGCTGTTCTCATCTAGGAAGGAGCTCGGGGCCTTGCTGTCATCAAGGATGGCTGTTGTTGCTTTGGAGGAGCTCTGGTCTTCATCCCTGCTGTGAGCAACGTATCATGGTTCCAGTAAATATTTCTTCAGCCATTTAGTGCAGACACGCATGTACATGGGACATTGCCATGGGCTCCCAGCCCTTGATTGGATCTTTTGGGTCTCTAGTGCACAGACATTCGGCACTCTTCCTGCATCTGGCTTATGGGTGAATGTTTTAATGTGTAAATCCTGCATTAAATCTGCTCTCTTGTAAACCACTGGCTCTAGAAAGGTAACTAATACACTACCATAAGAAATTTACAAGCATTGACACACAAAACAAACCAACAAACAAAACGAGAAAATTAGAAAACACGGAGGCAAGGTACAACCCCAGACCTCTAGCTTGGCAAATTCCGGGGGGATTGAGGTGGAAGAAATCAAAAGCCACCCAGCAGAACTTTCTGGAATGGCACCAGAAGAAGTAACAAAAGCAGATGAATGAGTCTCTAGAAAAAAACAAAACAGAAATAATTACACAGATAATTAAAACAATGATGACCATAATGAAGGACATGGCTAGTGAGTCTAGAGTAGATACAGATTAAAAAAATAGAGGAACTTAGGAAAGTGATGGAAAGCATAACTGCCCAACATAGCAAAGAACTGGATTCCATAAAACAGATTCAAACACATATCCAGGACATTAAAAATTGAAAGTATATGCAGCAGAATCAACTCAACCAACGTGAAGACAGAATATCAGATCTAGAAGACAGGGTTGCAGTTAGCAATCCTCAAATGAAAAACTTCTTAAAAATAGCAAGGGATCATGAAAAGTCAATTCATCAGCTGCTAGATGATCCAAAGAATAATTATATAAAATTAATTGGAATCAATGAAGAATCAGAAGATAGCACAAAGGGCATAAAAAGCCTATTCACAGAATAGCAGAAAGCTTCCCAAGATTGGAAAAAGAATTTGACACACAGATAAGTAAAGAATATATAACTCCAATTAGCCATGATCAGAAAAAAACTCCACCAAGGCATATAACAGTAAGATTCCAGAAATTCAACACAAGAGCACAGTATTAAAATTTGTTACAGAAGAGAAACAAATCACCTATAAAGGAAAACCAGCAGACTTCTTGACATAAACCCTTTAAGTCAAAGAGGGCTTAGAGTGAAGTATTTGAAGCTTTAAAAGAAAATAATTTCCAACTGAGATTGATATAACCCACAAAATTATCTTTCAAATTGATGGAGAAATAAGATCCTTGTATGATAAAGAACACCTGAAGAAATTCAGGACACCAAACCAGCACTCCAAAAAGTTCTGAAGGATACTCTAGAAAAAGACGAGACAACAGTTCCAAGAATCTCTATAGAATGAATCCACCAGGCAAGGCAAGCAACTAAACAGAAGGCAAAGAGGGATTGGGGATTTAGCTCAAGTGGTACAGCACTTGCCTAGCAAGCATAAGGCCCTGAGTTTGATCCTTAGGACTCGTCCTATATTAGTTACCTTTCCAGAGTCAGAGAGCAGATTTGTAAGAGAGCAGATTTAATACAGGACATCTATTAAGTTACAATAGTCACCCTTAAGCCAAATGCGGGAAGAGTTCCAAATGTCTATCTAGGCACTGGAGACCCAAAAGATCTAATCAAGGGCTGGGAGCTCACGGCACTGTCCCATGTATGTCTGTGTCTGCAGATGAAAGAAATCTTTACTGGAACCAGGATACGATGCTCGCAGCAGAGATGGCCACCAGAGCTCCCCCAAAGCAATAGCAGCCATCCTTGACGACAGCAAGGCCCTTTCAGGAGAACCAGCCACAGCAGAGCTGGGAAACAGCCCGTAACTATCTTCTGCTCCCATTCTCCCTTATGTTGCATTGGCAACAATCAGGTGGATCCTCTGCACCCAGAACTACATCAACTCAGTCCAGCCAGGTGTTCTGGCTCAAACTGACCACAATAGGTCCACCACACCACCACCCCCCAAAAAAAAATTAGAAGGGAAAGAAAGGGAATCAACACAGAAAAATAATATGTTGACAAGGTCAAGTCAATACCTATCAGTTATAACCATCAAAGTGAATAGTCTCAAATCACCAATCAAAAGAAACAAACTGGCAGAATGAATCAAGAAACAAGACTCAGCAATATACTGTATACAAGAAACACACCTAACTCAAAAAAATTCATAGATTGAAAGTCAAAGGATGGAAAACAATATTCCATCTGATAGAAACCCAAATAAAAGCAGGGATAGCTATTCTATTTGGAGATAAAGTGGATTTCAAGCCAACACTGATTAGAAGAGGCAAAGAAGGTCACTACATACTTGCTAAGAGAACAATTCAAGAGGAAGAAATAACAATTATAAATATATATGTCCCAAATACTGGTGCACCCAACTATATAAAAAACACTAATGGATGTTAAAAAAACAGATAAACACTAATACAGTTGTAATCATGGACCTCAATATGCCACTGTCACAAACAGATCAACTAGACAAAAAAAAAAATCAACAAAGAAATATCAGAGCTGAACCAAACCTTTGAACTTATGGACTTAGCAGATATCTACAGCATGTTACACCCAACAACAACATAATACACACTCTTCTCAGCTGCACATGAAACTTTTTTCCAAAATAAACCATATACTAACTCAAAGAATATGCTTAAATAAATGCAAAGGAAATGAAATTATCCCATGCATATTATCAGATCATAAGGCAATGAAATTGGAACTAAATAGCAAAAGAAATCACAAAAATCACATAAACACATGGAAATTAAATAACACTCTCCTGAACAAACAATGCATCACAGATGAAATAAAGGAAGAAATTAGACAGTTTCTACAATTAAACAATAATGCCAATATGAAGTACCAGAACTTAGGGGATACAATGAAAGCAGTTCTATGAGGGAAATTTATAGTAGTGAATTCCCACATCAGAAAAACAGAACAAGGGGCTGGGGATTTAGCTCAGTGATTAGAGTGCTTGCCTTGCAAGCACAAGGGCCTGAGTTCGATCCCCGGCACCACAAAAAAAAAAAAAAAAAAAAAAAAAAAAAAAAAAAAAAAAAAAAAAAAAAAAAAGAAAAACAGAACAAGCTCACATAACCTAATGTTGAACTTCAAGGTTCTAGAAAAAGAAGAGCAAGTTAATAAAGATCAGAGCAGAAATTAATGCAACTGAAATTATTGCAAGAATACAATACAAACAATCGATGAATTGAAGCATTGGTTCTTTGAAAGATTAGATAAAAAAGACAAACTCTTAGACAACCTTATCAAAAGAAAGACCCAAATCCATGTAATTAGAAACAAAAAGTATGAAATAACAGATCCTGCATAAATCCAGATCATTAGTACCTACTTTGAGAACTTAAACAAGATAGAAAATTCAGAAGAAATGAACAGATTCTTAGATATATATATGAATTACCAAAGCTGACTCAAGAAGTCATAAAAATTCTAAATAACCCAGTATCAGTTAATGAAATTGAAGGGGGAAAGAAAAAAAAAAAACTACCAAGGAAGAAAAGCCCAGGTCCTGACAGATTCATTGCTGAATTTTACAAGAACATTCAAGAAGATCTAATACCACTACTCCTCAAACTTTGTGGTTTTTTTTTTTTTTTCTTGGTGCTGGGGATTGAACTCAGGACCTTGTGCTTGCTAGGCAAGCACTCTAACCACTGAGCTAAATCCCCAGGCCTCAAACTCTTTAATGAAATTGAAGAGAAGCAATGCTCCCAAAGTTATCCCTGGAAGCAAGCATTACCCTGACACCAAAAGCAGAGAAACATTCAACTGAAAAAGAGAACTATGGGCCAATCTCCTTAATGAACATAGATGCAAAAATCTTCAATAGGATACTGGCAAACAGGATGCAGCAAATCATCAAAAAGATTATATATCATGACCGAGTAAGGTTCATCACAGGGATGCAGGGATGGTTCAACATACGCAAGTCAATAAATCAATACACCACATTAACAGAGCCAAAGACAAAATCCACATGATTATCTCAATAGATTCAGAAAAAGCATTTGACAAAGTCCAACATCCATTCATGATAAAAAGCCTACAGAGGCTACCATACCTTTCCATGATACCCTACACTGGGTTTCCCAGATGCAGCTTGTATTTTTATTTTTGCTTTTACCCTCTTTTTCTCCTTGTTTGGCCCAAGCTCACTCTGCAGAGCCAGTTTCTCTTCCACTCTTCATTGCTGCCTTTTTGAATAAACTTTGCCACTGCTTAAAAAAAAAAAGCTACAGAAAATCAGAATAGAAAGTCTTTATCTCAATCTGATAAAAGCCATCTATGAAAACCCAACAGCCAACATCATACTAAATGATCAAAAACTGAAAGCTTTCACTCTAAAATCAGGAACAAGACACAGCTGTCCACTACCACTACTTCTGTTCAATATAGTTCTGGAAACACTAGCCAGAACAATTAGACAAGAGAAAAAAATGTAAGGGATGTGGATAGGAAAGGAAAAAGCTAAATTATCATTATTTGTAGATGACATGATACTCTACATAGAAGACCCCAAAACTCCACCAAAAAACTCCTAGAATTAATAATCAAATTCTGTAGCATAGCAGGACACAAACTCAACACTCAAAAACCAGTAGCATTCTTGTACATGAATAATAATAAACCACCAACAGAATGAAGAGACAACCTACAGACTGGCAAAAGATTTTTACCAGCTATTCCCCAGACAAACGACTAATATCTAGAACATATAAAATACTCAAAAATATCAGACCCCCCAAATTCAAAGACCCAGTCCAAAAATGGGCACCTGAAGTGATTAGACCCTTCTCAGATGAAGAATTACAAACAGCAAATAAATATATGAAAAAATGTTCAACATCACAGGTCATTTAAGAAATGCAAATTAAAACAACACTGCATTCCACCTCACTCCAGAAAGAATGACTATTATCAAGAAATCAACCAATAACAAATGCTGGCAAGGTTGTGGGGAAAAAGGAACCATTCTCCTCTGTTGGTAGGAGTGTAGATTGGTACAACCACTATGGAAATCAGTATGGAGATGCCTCAAAAACTAAAACTAGAGGTTCCATTTGACCCAGGTATTCCCCTTCTAAGGATCTTCTTGAAAGAGTTAAAAGCATCATAGCACAGTGATATATGCATACCCATGTTTACAGCATTCTACAATTTAGAATAGCTAAATATTGGAAACAGTCCATCAATGGATGAATGGATACAGAAAATGTGGTACTTATATACAATGGTGTACTACTCTGCTATGAAGAAGGATAAAGGAGTCATTTGTAGGTAAATAGAACCACCTCAAGACTATAATTTTAAATGAAATAAATAAGATATACAAGGTTAATATTGCATTGTTTCTCTTGTGTGAGAAACCCTAAGGGTAAACAAGGATCAAAATGAAGGATAGATATTGAGAAGTAGAAAGAACATGTTCAAATGGGAAAGGGAACAAGGGAGGGCAGAGAGAAGAGAAAGAAGAGAAAAGGGCTTTAAAAAAAGGATGGAAGGAAAAATTGGAAACAAAGCTTCTGCAAATGGGGAAGGGAAGAAAGGTTGAAGGGAGGGGAGAGTAACGGAAAAAAAGAATTAAAATATATTATGTACGGGTACAAATTTCCTATGATGAATGTTATCATTATGTATATCTAAAATGAACCATTAAAATAAAATTAAAAAAATAAAATATAAAATTGGCAGTCACACTTTAATACAGTCATTGCCACGTTCTACAATAAAGAAACATACAAATAAAAACAAAACAAAACAAAAAAACAAATTCCCTATGATGAATGTGAGCACTATGTATGGCAAATATGTACCAATAAAAAAAATTTTTAATAAAGTGAAGAATAACTAGAAAAAAATTTCGAAGCCAGCCTGGGCAACTTAGCAAGACCCTGTCTCAAAATAAAATAAGAAGCAGGGTTGGGGTTGAAATCCAGCATTCCCTGAGCTTACTCCCCAGTACCACACACACACACACACACACACACACACACACACACACACACAAGAATGTAGGTGCTTAGCATATGTCACACAGAAAAATTAACACAAAGCTGGGCACACTGGCACATGCCTGTAATCCAAGCTATGTGGGAGGCTGAGGAAGGAGGATCACAAGTTTGAAGCCAGCCTGGATAATTTAGTAAGACTCCATCTCAAAATAAAAATAAATGTATTGATTGACTGACTCATTGGTATTGGAGACTGAACTCAGAGCCTTGTGCTTGTTAGGCAAGCACTCTACCACTGAGCTAAATCCCCAACCCTCAAAACAAAATTTTAAGAAACGGTTGGGAGTGTAGCTCAATGGACAGCACTTGACCAACATGTACAAGGTCCTGAGTCCAATCCCTAATACTGCAATTTTTAAAAACCACAACTAAGCACAGAGCCTGCCCAGAGTTTGAAAAACAAACAAAACAAAAACACAAACATACATACACATTCAAAATGGATCAAACCCTAAATGTAAGAACTAAAAGTAAACTGAGCCTTGTGAGCAGGCCTATAATCCCAGCACTCAAGGAGGCTGAGGCAGGAAGACAGCAAGTTGGATCCCAGCTGTAGAATTTAAAAACTTAGATTGTATCTCAAAATAAAAAAAAAATTAAAAATGGACAGAGATGTAGCTCAGTGTGAAAACTCTGGTTTCAATTTCCAGTACTACTAAAAAATTGAAGAAAACATAGAACAAAAACTTTAAAATCAGGCAAAGATTTCTCAGATACAGATCAAAAAACCCCATAATATAAATAAATTGAAAAATAGCATTTCATCAATATTCAAAACTTCTGCGCTTCAAATGATACCATAATAAAGCAAAAAGCCACATTCTTGGAGAAAATATTTACATATCCTGTATATGATAAAGGACTTATATCTAGAATATATGAAACTCTTTATCTTCAATAGATGAAAAGCTATTAAGTACATGAAAAGATGTTCAACATCATTAGTCATTAGAAAGATACAAATTAAAAAACACAATGGGATACCATTTCTCACCCACTAGAACAACCATAATGAAAAAGACAGGTTTGAGAATGCAGCTCAGTGGAAGAGTGCTTGCATAGCCAGGCCCCGGGCTTGATTCTCACCATCACAAAACAAACAAACAAAAAACCCAGTAACTAGTGATGGCAAGAAGTTGGAGAAACCAGAAACCTAGAACCCTCAGACACTGCTGGTGAGAATGTAAAATGATGCAGCTGCTATGGAAAACAGTTTGTGGTTCCTTAACACATTAAATACAAAGATACTATATGACCCTGTAATTCTGTAATTCTACTAGGTATCTATCCATGAGAAATTAAAACATATGCTTATGCAAAAATTTGTACATGAATGTTTATGGTAGATTACTTAAAAAAACTGTGAGTGTAAACAACCTAAATGGCCATCAACTAATAAACAGATAAACATATTGTATGATCTACATATTGTATGATTCCTTTATAGCAACTGACCAGAATGGGCAAATTTCATCAGAAAACACAAGGTGTGATAAAAAAAAAATACAGTTAAAAAAAATACAGTAAATGTTTAAAAAAAAATTTTAATTTTATTTAAAAGACACGTTGCCACCAATTTCCTCAAAATGCTCTCCCCCTGCTTTGGACACACTTATCCCATCATTTCTGCCATTTTGTGAAGTAGTTCCAGAAGTCCTCCTTCACGTCTTTAGTTGTACTGTCATGGCTGCCATAATGTCCTGAATTAATTCGTTAAACTTTAATGGTCATTATGAGACTTGGAAGGAGCCAGAAGTCACATGTTGCCAGATATGGTGAATAAAGTGGATGAGAACACTTCATCATGTTTTTATTTGACAGACATTTCTGTAAATATTTTGCATTGATTCAGATTAAGGCAGCCACAAAAAGACATTCACAAAAGATGATTTACAGAACTGCTTCACCAAGTGGCAAGAGAGGTAAGTGTGTTCAAACAGAAAGGGAGCGGTTTGAGGGGGAAGAATGGCAATGTATCTTTTACTACAATAAAGTTTTAGCTTTTACGCTATTTTTGGATCTTACCAGTAAATTAGTGATTCCTTAAAGTTAGGGGTAAAGAAAGGAGTAACTACTAAAGAGTACCAGATTTCTTTTTGATTTTTGTTGTTGTTGTTGTTGTTTTCCAGATTTCTTTTGGGGGGTGATGAAAACATTCTGGAATTAGGTTATGGTGATGGTCATACAATTCCATAGTACCGCATATTAAAAACCATTAAACTATACACTTTAAAAGAATGAACTTTATGGAATATAAATGAAGCTGTTTTTTGAAATGGGCAGAAAACGCTGGGTGCAGTGATGCACACCTGCACTCCCAGAAACTTGGGAGGCTGAGATAGGAGGACTGCAAGTTTGAGGTCTGTCTGGATTAGCAACATAGAGACCCCATCTCAAAATTAAATATAAAAAAGGCTGGGGCCAGGCATGGCGGCACAAATCTGTAATCTCAGCACTTGGGAGGCTCAGGCAGGACTGCTGTGGGAGGCTAGCCTGAGCTACATAGTAAGTTCAAGGACAGCCTGAGCTAGATGGTGAGATCCTGTCCTCAAAAAGCCCAAAAAATAACAATAAAAAACCCCATAAAAACCAACCCCCTAAAACAAAAGGGCTGGGGATATAGCTCAGTGATAGACTATCCTGGGCTCAATCCCTAGTACCAGAAAAACGAAAAAAAGAGAGACTTTGGTTTTGTTTTTTTGTTTTTGTTTTTGTTTTTTTTTTGCGGTCCTCAGGATTCAACCCAGGTTGTTTGCAAGGAGATACACCCCCCAGCATCTTCACCTTTTTTTGCCTCTTTTTTTCCTTTTCTTTTGAGACAGACTCTCATTAAAAGTTGACTAGACTGGGTTCAAACTTGTCATCTCTCGCCTCAACCACCCAGAGTACTTGAAATTATACCATGCCCAGCAGCAAGACAGTTTACTGAAAAAAGGTATGAATCACCAATAAGCACATAAAATAACATTCAATATTGTCAATCAGGGAAATGTAAATTAAAACTGCAGTAAGATATTACTTCAGTACCTACTAGAATGACAATAATCAGAGAGATGAGATAGGATGAGGAAGTAGACAAACTAAAGTCTTTATACACAGTGGGTAGGGATTGTAAAATGGTATAGCCACTTTGGAAAACAGTTCGGCAGTTTGGAAGAAATTTAAAAAATAATTTACCATAGAAAGCAGCAATTCCAGTC
Organism: Hystrix cristata; assembly: GCA_004026905.1. Taxonomy (NCBI): domain Eukaryota; kingdom Metazoa; phylum Chordata; class Mammalia; order Rodentia; family Hystricidae; genus Hystrix; species Hystrix cristata. The sequence continues at coordinate 46,469 of PVJO010004389.1, forward strand.
CTAGGTATCTAAAAGATATGAAAACATACAAAGAGTGATAGAAAAATACAGAATAGAATGCAGACAGAATGTTTAAATTACAAAACAATTATTTCAGCAAAAGATATATAGCCAAAAGTGACAGGATAAGTGTGTTTGAAGTGGGAGGGAGTATTCTGAGTCTTTTGAGGGGGATTAATGGAAATGTGTCATTTACTGTTAATAAACACTTTTTAATTTAAGCATTGTTTTTGGGTTTCTTTTTGGTTGTTGTTGTTGTTTTTGTTTTTTGAGGCAGGGTCCCATTATGTAGTTCAGACAGGCCTTGAACTCACTATGTAGCTCAGGCTGGCCTTGAACCCAAAAGCAATCCTCCTGCGTCAGCCTACCAAGTGCTGAGATTATAGGCATGTGCCGCCACGCCTGGTGTGTATTTTTGATTATACCTCATAAAGACATTCAGGAAGGAGGACTTCCAAAACTGCAAAAGTGGCAAGAATGATGGGATAAGTGTGCTGGAAGTAAGGGAGAGTTTTTAAAATGGAATTAATGGCAATGTGTCTTTTACTATGAATTTTTTAAAAAATATAAACATTTACCATAGTTTGTGATCACACCTCACATACCCACACAATAACTTGTATGTGAATTTTCAGAATCTTCAGTATTCATGACAACCAAAAAGGAAAAAAAACCCTAATGTCTATCAACTTATGAATGGATCAAGTATGGTATATCCATACAATGGAATATTATTTAGCCATATAGAGGAACATACTAGTAAGATATCTTTCATCATCAATGAAACTCAAAACATTATGCTCAGAAAAAAACAGTCAGTTGCAAAAGACTACATATTGTATGGTTCCATTCATATTAAATTTCCTTAAAAAGCAAATCTAGAGAGACAAAGTGGACTATCAATTGCCTAGAGCAGTGGTGGGTGAATTTATGGCACATGTGCCACAAAGGGCTGTTTGTTATCATTGAAAGCCCTAAAAGGTTCACCATCACTGGCCTAGAGTCAAGGATGGGAGTGGAGTCACAAAGATCTCTCTGAGGTTAACAGAATGTTTTAAACCTGGATGGTGGTGTTTGTACCAAGGCAACTAAAAAGTCACTTACTTTTACCCTTAAAGAAACTCTAAGTCTAAACAATATGGTCTTGACATATGCAAAAGAGAAATCTAAAAAGACATGAGTTATAGCCATGATAAGGAAGAACGATCTCACGGCATACTGATGGGGTTTTTCCCAACTGAATTATAATTTTCCCTAAATGATGCTTCGAAAGTGCCAACAATCATGTAATTCTCCCTTCATTTATTTTCGGTTATATATATCACATGCTCATAAGTCAATCGACCAAGAGGTATTTCCTGCATACCTAACTATGTGCCTTACTTGGCTCTGGGCACTTGATAATTCAAGAAGCCAAGTCATGGGTCCTTCCAGGGTGGCTGCTACACACAGCAAACACATTAAAGAGGTACCCACAGCAGGGAAAACTACCTTCCTGCTGACCCTGCCCTTACTGGACTTTTCTGAGTCTTTTATAAAGAAACCTATAAAAAACAGGAAAGATTGAAGTTATGTGTGGCTGTCGGGTGAACCCACATATTAGGGTTTCAACTAAAGATGAATTATTATTGATCAACTTCCTTTTTTCAAGTAGAGAATGGCAGAAAATTGGTTTGTTTCTTGAAGAGTGGGTTACAATTATTTAGAACAAAAGTGTGGTCACAGAAAGATAAAATAAGAGGTTTTGCAGGGGGTCTGTGTCTTTAAATTTTCACTGGGAACTCATTCACCAGATGAGCTAGAAAATCTGCATCCAATGGGGGTGAAATAAGCACAGTTACCTCTCAGTCTTCTTACTTCTACAAGTTAGACCCTTCGGGGCTACTTGAACAGAGGTAAAGCTATTAAAAAGTTTAAGTAGTTTTGCTAACAAGGATGGTAGCTTTACTGGATAATTTTCCAAGTGTTAGCAAGAATAGGACTAAATGTTATCCAAAGAGTAGCCATGTATATGAGATAGCCTGTCTCTATTTTTTTCCAATACCTAACACCAAGAACTGGTGAAAAAGGCAGATTGAAAATTTATAGTTTTTAACCATCGAAGTTTGCACACTGCATCAAAAACATTCTGGACTAAAACTAAAAATTACCTGCCCTTTTAATAGGCTCAAGTTTATTCGTCTCTGGACTGAAGATATGTCCTGTGTGGGTGTCAATGGAAGGAAAAGTGTGTCTGCCAACAGATTATGCACCTGGAGGGTGATGACAGCCCAGATTAACAAGGTCACTAACAACTGGCCAGCTAACCTCTGCAGCGATAATAATCATATTGCTTGTTATCTTAGTTACCAATGAAGTTTCTGCTACAGTGCACAACCTATACAAACTTTCTTCTATGACGATCTTTAAAATATTTTAAGTCAAAACAGGGTAGAAAGCATTTAGAAAAAACATTCTTGAATTGTTCTTAAAAATATTTTTTGGTGGTACTGGAGATTGAACACTTTTAAAAAGTGTTTTGAGACAGAGTTGCTAAATTGCCCAGGCTGGGCTCAAACTTGTGATCTTCCTGCCTCAGCTTCCCAGAGTGCTAGGATTACAGTACTGTGCAACCACATTGGCCCTTCAGCTTGGTGTGGTGGCTCATGTCTGTAATCCTGGCACTCAGAAGGCTGAGGCAGAAGGATCCCCACTTAGTACTCAATTTCAGCAATTTCGATCTGATAGAGATCATTCAAGGACTCTTCCATTAAGCCTTCCCAGTTTCCTCTGCTCATCAGTGACCTCTGGCTCCCTGTCCCTGACAGTTCTCCACATCACAATTTTCATTATTTTATGGTGGCCAATTTAAGACACCACTATTTTAGCTCCACAAGCCCCACAGGGGAAGTTGTGCAGTGCAGTGGTTAAGAGGGTGGCCTCTACAGACAGACAGCTGGGAATTAAATCCAAGTTCTACTAGTTGTGTGTCAAGCCAGTTAACCTTTCCACATCTCAGTTTCCTCAACTGTAATATGGAGAACAATAAATGATTATCCCGATAATCCATAGGGTAATTACTCAATGACTGGTAGTATTTGCCACATCACCACTATATGTTCCAAAGACAGAGGAAACCTAATACAGCCTAACAGGAACTCCATTTCCTCCCAAAGTTCCACACCAGCCTTCTCTCAACAGCACTGTCCTCTCAAATGCTCAAGTCACAGCTAGGGAGGGATGGAAGAGGGGAATCATCCTGGACTCATCCCTTAACATTACCCTGCCAGCTCACTTCATCCCCCAGGTTCTCCCGCTGAAGTCTAGAGCAAGTCTGCCTGTTTTCCATCCTACTACCCCTGCTTGTGCAAGCCTCTGATTGACGTATCACTGAAGCCTCCAGTCTTGCCTCCTTGCCTTCTCTCTTACTACCACCCCCTTTCATAGGGCAGCCACAACAAGCTCTTGAAGTATTAACGTGATCATTTCACTTTACTATGTGAGTACTGTTGTGATGAGCCAGCTTTGACAATGCAGGTCTGTGCAAGTCCTTTGATCTAGGTACCACCTGCCCTACACCCATGTTTAGGGACCCTGGGTTCCAACCCCACAGGACTGCTCACCCTTGCAGTTATGTGCAGGACAAACGCCCATCTTGTTTGAGTCAATATGGTTTAAAGCCTCTGTTACAGGAGCTAAGCTGAACCCTACTAATATAATACCCGGAGGTACCTGGAGGTGGGGTACTGCTGTTGCAGAAACATAAGTCAGGCTGGGTTTGTGGTCAAGCACTCAGTGGTGATGAAACAGTGCAGAGTAGAAACCTAGTCACTCTTCATTTATTACTATTATTTCATGATGCTGGGGATTGAACCCAGGGCCTTACGAATGCTACACATGCTTTGCTCCTGAGGTACACTCCTGGCTCCTTAGTCATTCTTGCTATCTGTAAAAACACCTGACAAACTTGCCTGCTTTAACTCGGAAGAAAGATCCCAAGGTCTGGCATTTATGGAAACTGCAGCTTTACAAGCAGCTAGAAGAATCAAGCAAATGAAAGCAAACGTTGAGTACATCGGCTGTTCACTTCTGCTCTTAGCAAAGAACCATGAAATAAGTATGACTGATTTAGAACTGTCCACTCTGCAAGCAGGGGGCAGATTACAGTGTCCTAAGAGTCTCTGTCTTCCTGCTTTCTTGTGTCCCCCTACAACCGCTGTGTTTCTCCTCAGCTCACTGACTGCCTGCCTTAATCATCCCGCAAGTTTCTCACAGGTCCGCCTCATCCCCTCACGCTCTCCTCAGTTTACCCCAGCGCCCTCCACCCAAGCAGCACTAGCAGGCTCACTTGCTGGCTTGCTGCTCCCGGTGATTCGAGAACGGCAGAGTACGACTAGCAGGAGACCACCTAATGGAGACCCCGAGCATCTGAGGTCTTTGGGGAGAGGGGTTTGTCCCTTGCACATTTTAGGAACTCCAGGTGGGGAGCTCCACGCAGCTCGCGGGGCTGCACGAGTTGCGCGTTTCTGCGCAGGCGCAACCGGAGGGGCGGGGCGATGTCCTGGCCCCATTTAGGCCCCGCCCCGGTAGGTGAGCACAGGCCACTGGATCAGAACGCCTCTCAGGCAGGGGCCATGCAGGGAGGCAAGGTTGGGTGGGGACCCGCCTAGGGCGGTCTGCCGTCCAGTTCCTAAACCTAGGCCCCGGGGCTCACCGCGTTCCCCGAAATGGGCAGTTCCTCTGGCTTCCGTCGTCGCCACCGGCCCAGCGCCAGGCTGTCCATGCCGCCTCAAGTTTCAGACCGCTTGCCCGCCCGAGTCCTCTAGCCACCACCCTTCCGCACGTGTCCCGGGGGAGCCAATGAGACTTCGGGAGGGGCGTGTCCGGCGAGGAGGGCGAGAACCAAGTAAAGCAAACCGCTCAAGGACTATCCGAGACTAGCGCTTTCCGGGAGAAGGGAGGTAGTGGGGGTTTATCTTACTGTCTCAGGGCGCTGTTTGGCAAAGAGTGGCCGGCTGGTCACTTCTCAGTTCCCAGAATCAGCCTTGAACGCCCGAAGGCCCGTTCGCTTAGGATCCGCCAGTTTGACTGCAGCCCTTAAATCCCCGCGTGGGCGCCCGCCTCCTCTCTCTTCTGATTGGTCGCTTTGTCTGGCCCTGCTGTGATAGATGGTACAGCGAGCCAACCAACAGGAGGGAATCTGGAGCGTGTCTTTGGGTTCCCCAGATCCCGCCTTCTGGGCAGCCGGGCCGCTCAAAAATCTCCGTGCAGGCGAGCGCGGAGTTTCACCGAAATCCTCCGTGGCGTTGGGGAGCTCTCCACTCTTCTGCAAGCTGTAGTGTTGCAGGCGCTGGCCGGCCGGGGTCCTCTGGCTGTGCGGAAAGACGCCAAAGCCCAGGGACGTGCAGCCAGTGTCTGGCCTGGGCGCCAGCATAGTGGATGCGGTGGGGGAATACTCCTGCGTTCTCCCCGAAACTGCCCTTCGAGCGCGGAAGACTCAGGTGACCGATGCCGGGATTCCTGTAACACCTTGAGCAAACTCCTGGCGCTGTACCTCCCTCCCTCTTCCTCCCCGGAGCTCCAGGTGGTTCTGCTCCAAAGCGCCCAGAACCTCGACCCTTTTTGATTAATTAAAATAGGGCCAGCCGAACCTGGTTGGCGCACACCTGTAATATGATCACTCCGGGAGGCTGAGGCAGGCTAGCAAAGTTGAGCCCAGTCTGGGCAATTTAACAATTTAACGAGTCCCTATCTCAAACTTTTAGAAGGGCTGGCGAGGTAGCACAGTGTGAAGATCCTGGGCTCAATCCCTAGTACCCGGGGCGCGGGGGCGCGGGGGCGGGAGGGGAGGGCGTGGAGTGAGAGCGCCTGCTTTCTTTTTCCTGATATTCCCTGGTGTTAGCTTCCTGGGAAATTGTGATAGGATAGCCCCATTCTGATTCTGGAATTTGTCTTTAGCAGAACATCTTTCACCTTCTTTTCCGAATCTTTTAATAATCCCTCCATTTTTCCTGGCATTCTAAACTCTAGAAAAGGCCTCAGTAGAAGAGTGCAAATCCTGAGGAGGGCCACTTTCTTTAGATTAAGAACTAATCTAACTCCAGAGAACTCCAGAACTCGACCTTTGTTATACTTTTCCTTAGTAACTAGCCACAGGAGGTCGAAATCCACTGTGATAAGGCACACACCCTTGCCCAGCCTGCAACCTCTCAGCCACATTGCCTCCTCATAAAAACCCTCCATGCCCCCAGAATTTGGGGAGATACATCCTGGAGGAGCTACCCTGTCTTCAGGGTCGGCCTTGAATGAACCCGATTGGCTCTCAAATATTGATATTCAAAATAATTATGACCGGTAGGGAATTGTGTGTACTAAATGAGGCGTTTACATATAAACAATGCCTGAGAACAATGCCTGACATAAATTATTCAGTAAATAGTATATTATTAATTTTGCAGTCTTAAGACTACTACTTCCACCGCTGGTTTACAGGAACCTGAGAACCCATCTCAGGGTCCCATAAGCCAAGGTAAAAGTCCCCCATCAAAAACCCTTGAGGCCAGATGTGGTTTTGGAATGCAGAATCTTTGAAAAGGGCAGTGTATGGTATTTTATGAAGAATCTTCAATGAAATCTGGTGCAATATCTTATAATCAAACAATACACAGTATCTTCAGGACAAATGTGTGAATAGTCATATATACCCTGAGGGGGATATGTAAAGATTGGTTCAAATGAGTTGCTTCAAACTTGGGGGAGAAACCTAACAATTTTCAGAACATTTTGAACTTCATAGGTGAAACACAACAGTAAGGCATTGGGGATATAGCTCAGTGGTACAGTGCATGCCTAGCAAGCAAAAGGCCCTGAGTTTGATACCCAGTAACCGCCCCCCCAAAAAAAAGAAGTGAAGAGCAGGAACAGTGAACAAATAGCAGATCGATTTTTTTCAAAATTACATTCCTCGTGGGAGGTAAGTGAAATCTTGACAATTGATGGGATTTGACACACTCTCTCTACTGATTGCTCAGAAAGTCAGATCTCACAAGTATTTAAATTTTGGTTGGTGATATGGAACGTTGGCATGGGTGACTCCATGTCGAGCCTGCTGTCTCTTCTTTAATAGATGCTTAAAACAAGCCCAAGGCCACTTCTCCAAGTAATGAAGGAAGAAACTTAGCCCATGAGTTTGATGTAGCAGTAAGTATATTTTAAAAGGTGCAGTTTAGGCCAGGGACACAGCTCAGTAGTAAGGCGCTTGCTTAGTATGTACAAGGCCCCAGGTTTGATCCTCAGCAACACACACACACAATGCAGTTTAGCTTAACACAGTATTTACTGTCTTAGTTACTTTTCTCATTGCTGAGACGAAAGACCCAACACCCAAAATTAAAGAAGGGAAGTTTTATTTTGGTTCACAGTTTCAGAAGGTTTCAGTCCATAATCCTCTGGCGCCAAGGCAGGGTGTCATGGCAGAGTGGCATCGCAGAGCAGAAGACAAGCAGCAGCAGCAGTAAGTGACAAGAGACAAGCCATGACTGTCTTTCTGTCCCTTATATTTTATCCAGGCTATCCACCCTTAGGGCAGGCAGCACTCACAACCTTAAATCCCAGCATTGCATCCTCTAGATCCAGCCACCTCCAAAAAGCACCACCTGTAACTGCATTAGGCTTTGTGAGAGGACATCTAGATACAAGTCATAACATTTACCAAACATCAGTCATCAGAGAATTGACTATAAGTTGTATATATTTTAAATCTGTCCTATTAATTTACCTAGTACATTTATTTAAATTCTCAATATCTTCAAATTTTAAGAGGTTTAAAGTAACATAAAATGGTTTAAATGCTTATTAAACATATTAAACATGTTAAAATGAATATGTGAAGTATTAGAAGAAAACATGGGAATAGCTTCACAACATTGGATTCTTGCACATGATACCATAAAAGTCAACAAAAGAAATATATTGAACTACATCAAGATTAAAAATGTTTGTGCATTGAATAATACTATCAACGTAGGGAAAAGGCAAACCACGAAATGGAGCAAATATCATGTATCTAATAAGGATAAATTGAGAATTTATAAAGAATGCTTACTAATTAACAATAACAAAAAGATTAAAAACAAAATAAACTTGAGTAGACATTTCTCTAAAGATATACAGGTGCCCAATAAGTGCATGAAAAGGTGATTGACATTATAAGGAAATGTTAATCAAAACCATTTTGACGTAACATTTCATGTTCTTTTTCTATTATCAAAAGAAAAAGAGAAAATGAAATTAACAAATATAGGATATAAAGAAGTTAGAATCCTTGTATATCTCTGGTAGGAATATAAAATGCTACAGCCACTATTAAAAAAGTATGTTTTTCCTCAAAAAATTAAAAATAAAATTACTGTATGAGTTAGCAATTCTTCTGGATATATACACAAAATTATTAAAACCAGTGACACCTATGTTCATAGCAGGATTCGTCACAATATTCTAGATGATAGAAGTAACCCAAGCATCCACTGACAGATGAATGAATTCACAAAATGTGGTTGAGCCATTACATTGGAATATTATTCTGCCTTTAAAAGGAAGGAAATGCTGACACAAGCTACAAGGTGAGTGAATCTCGAAGGCGTTTGTATAGTGAAATAGGACACTGACAAAAAGTCAAATTTCATGTAATACATAGTTTACCACAATAAAAAATGCATTTACTATTAACATAGTCATTTTTATGTGTGTCACTTAGCTGATCATGCGTACCACCTTCAAGGGGGTGGCTCTCGGGAGGAAGGTGACTTGCATTCCAGTGCTCTCAATTTCCAAGACAGGGCAAACTGTTTTAATTGCTAACTTGCCCTCCCGTTTTGGGAGTATGAAAATGGAATGATAATGATGGTGCCTACCTTAATGCGATGCTTTTAGCTCTAAGGGAGTATATTGGGAGTGGTAAGCTCTCACCTGATGGTAGCTACTGTGACAATTATCTCTGGCCTATTCCCAGCTGAACACTGGGCCACATGGTGTCCGGGACGTTTCCAGAGAAGTTCAGTTTGCTTATGGCTCTAGTGATGGGTACTGGGGTGGAGTTCTCATTTCTAAGCGTCATTCCCTCGTCTCTAGGAATAAAACAGTCTCTTGCTGTCGCTTGCTTCCAGAGAAATCAGAGCTTCAAAGGGTGGCACCAGTTTGCCTTGGTTAACATATTTAGCTCAGCCTTGCGAAGGGACATGTATCTCTCTCCCTTGTTTGCTCCCTCTCGTGTGTGCCGCATGCACGTGTGTGTGTGTGTGTGTGTGTGTGTGTGTGTGTGTGTGTAGAGGACTGGGTACTGCTTTGATGCAGCTGTTGCAAAGCCCTTCTATATTTCCTTTCAAACTCCAATGAATTCTTTTAAAAACCACCACCTGTGGTCCTCATGTTGGGACATAAATGTAGCATATGTAGTCTCTAGCACAGATACCAGCATATAGTAGGTGATTAATAATGCTGCTTCCCTTCCTTCTTACACACTTGATAAGAAATATCCAGTTCTTCCTTGGAGAGTACTATAAGTTTATTTTTGTCTTTAGAGGCCACAGTTTCTTTGGATATGATAATAACAATAATGATTATCTTTGTGTGGGGATTCTTCCCCCTACACTGCTCCTGGTCTGCTCCTTCCTATTTTTTAGATTTTCATATACATGTCCCTCCTACAGACTGTCAACCACCCAGACTGTCACCCACCCTGGTCCTCTCTCAAGTGGCCCACTCTCAGCTCTCCAGCACTCATTGCTACATGGTCATTTTCCTTTTTTACTGGTTTACGTTCTGTATCCTCTACTTCCCATCTTCCAGGATGCTTCTCCACTGATCAGGTCCAGGAATACTGTAGACACCAGGAAATAACTGTCCTAACTAGAGGCTTTGCTAGTCAATTAGACATCTTTTTCTCCCACAATTTTTATTAGTGTGCATTGGTTGTACATACTAATAGATTTCCTTTTGTCAGATTTGTACATGCACATAAAATATTTCAATCATTTTGTCCCTCATCATCCCTTTTGCTCCACTTTACTCCCTAGCTTCATATATTTTGGGGGGTTCGATATATAAAATGTATTTTGATCATATTCACGCACCCTATTCCCCAGGCATCTTTGATTTCACTTAATCCTCACAGTGACACTGCAGGTCTGTCTTGTGTTCAGATAATTAAACTGAGGCACAGAAATGTTGTCTACCTTGTCCGGGACTGCAAAAACCATCAAGTAGCCAGCTGAATACAACCACACTGTCTGGTTTCCTACCCTTCTGTTGCTCTCTGGAGTTCGGGTTCTTGTGTGGTGCCTCCTTATTAAGCTTTGGATCCTCTCCAAAACACGATGGGTTAGATAAAAAAAATAAAAACAGCTGCAACTCAGAAGTTCCAGGCCCTTTCTGGGGAGTCTAAATTGGGCAGTGGCTGTCTAAGCCTCTGCTGAAGGCAGTGTGCATTCCTCATTCTGGACACATACCATCATCGTATTTGAAGTGGCTTGCACACAACAATGTGCAATTAACCATTTTCACCTCCATAAAGGCCAAGCAGACCTCTGCCTGCTTCCCTCTCTCCCACTTCTCTGGCCCTTATTTACCAGCCTGAAGCTGGCCAGCAACTCCAGGGAGAAGGAACTCTTTGCACACCAGGCTTTTCCTCAGATGTGCTCATCTCAGGTCTTCCCTGATTTCTCTTCCTGCCCAGCCTGTTCTCATTGGTCAATGTCCATCCAACATCTGCTGTCTTTCCCAGAGGCCCTTCTCTTCATGGCTCAGGTTTGCTCCTCTGATGGCTTCCCAAACTGGATGCTCCACTGAATCTACCTGCTGTCTATTGTGCCATTGACACTTGCACATTGGCACTGGCGTAGGGAGCTCAGACGATCTGTGTTTATTCCTGTGTCCTGTGCTCAGCTTGGGGGTGCCCAGTGCAGATGCTTAGACGAAGCTGGTAAATGAGTGAAGTGAGGGATGGAGGAGGCCCTCCAAGGGAGAGAGACTCTGCCCTGCTGTCCCTACTGGGGCTGTGGGCTAAGGAGGCTCTGAGGCACCCTGGAGAGAGAAGAGTTGGGTTGTTAAGTGGGAAAACAAAACAGTGAGGATGCACAAGCCACCCATGGTCCACTTTTGTTTGTTTGTTTTATTTTGCTGAGACAGTGTCTTGCTATGTAGTTCAGGCTGGACTCAAACTCACTATGTAGCCCAGACTGGCCTCGAACTCACAGCGATCCTCCTGCCTCAGCCTCCCAAGTGCTGAGATTACAGGTGTGAGCCACCACATCCAGCTCCACTTGTCTTTATAATTGCATCTTATATTTATGCATTCAGATCAAAAGGTTGCTAAAGAGTAGCTGGTTAGAATTGTCTCCCGAGGCTCCAAGCTTTGCTGTCTCTTGTCCTTCACATTTAACCTGGTCTTTTTTTTCCTTAAACTTATGCATTTATTTATTTCTGAAGTATTGGCAATTGAACCCAAGATCTTTGCACTGAGGTATATCCCCAGCCCTGCCCCTCTTTTAGATTTTTAAAAAATGTTTATTTTGAGACAGGATCTCCCTAAATCAGTAAGTTCCTTGGGATGGGCTTGAAATTCTGACCCTCCTGCCTCAGTCCCAGAGTGCTGGGATTACAGGTGTGCGCCACCATGCCAGACATCCTGCTTGGCCTTTAATTCTGTCTTCTCACTGTGGACAGGCTAATTGTTCTATCCCAACAGGATTAGATCTGAAGGATAACTTTCTCCTCAGTCCTGAAGTGCTGGCATTTTGGAGCGTGCCACCATCCCCAGACTCCATCCTGGTCTTTAGCTCTGTTGTCTCACTCTGGACAGCAGATTGTCCTATCCCAAGACGATGATATCTGAAGGATGACTTTCTCCCTAGGTCAGCCACATGCTTGTGTTGGTGAAGATCACAGTGTTGTTATATCATTTTAGCTTAGTCTATATTTTCTCTTATGGCAAGACTCAGAACAAGCTTGGTCTAGCCCTGGGTGTGTAGCTCAGTGGTAAGGCACTTGCCTAGCATGTGTAAGACCCAGGGTTCACAGCCCAGCACTACCAAAAAAAAATAATAATAAATAAGATTTTTGGTTCCCTGAAAATTTCTGAAATTGTAAATGTGCTCTGTAAAGATGACCCATACAGATAAATTTTTAATATTGAAATATTTTATGATTCATGCAAATTAAAGATTTATATGATACTATTTCATGTATGTGCCTACATCTATCCATAATGTAACTATAAAACTTGCTGCGTACAGAAGACAAGGATTTCATAGTCTGTCATTTTGCATGTTCTTCAAAGGTGCTGTTGATAAATAAAAACATTAATATACCCCAAATGTGCCTTCCAAAATTGATAGCTTTACTTTTGAGTGGAATGCATTAATTGTGTCTCATAATTTATCCCTGTTTCTAATAGTCTGATAATGTTTGTTAAATACCACACACTAATGTACTTTCTGTATCACACTTCGTTTCAACAACAGATTAAAATTTTAGCCTGATATTTTATATTTCATCATAAATTTTTTGTTTTCAACTGTGTGAAGTCACATTAGTTATGTTTGATGCTCCATTTTTGTGGTATTTTTACATACATTATAGGGCATTTTTTGCTTTTCAGCTCTTAACATATTAAGAAAAGAAACCCCCAGCATGTGGAAATATGACAGATGCCACATTAGCGTGTGGGTTGGAAATAATAAGGATTATAAATGGCTCACTAGGTATAGAAAATAAGAGAAGAAGACTTATTGGGGAGAAGTAAAAAAGCTTGCTCTCTTTATGCACAGCTGAAAGAAGGCACCGTGAAAGATATATTACTATTCACCTTCTTTTTATTTCTAAGGGGGTTTTTATTAACCCTTTTATCAATCAAAATAAATTGATTGCCAGTGAATGCAATATTTCCTGACTATTTCAAATTACAAAAAAAAGCAAAGACATGCAAACTCATACCACATCCTTTGGTAAATAAGAAATGAACCCCCTCCAAAGAGATTGCTAAATAGTTTTAGAGGTTTTTATAGCCATCTTTTAAAGCAGAACATTTCATTTAAGGATAAGATTATAACTTGAGATTCATTTGGAATTCCACTTCACCCAGCTGTGTTAGTGACCAGGTATTTCAGAGCATTGTTATTTAATATTTATATCCATCATAAAAGGACATTTCTGTAGGGTAAATACAGTTATGACCAATAATAACTCGAGTCTGGGTAAAGAATGATACAGTAACCTGACTCAAGAGGAGAGAAAGTGAGGTGACCAGAAAAACGTCTGTGAATGGCTTCCCTAGGAGGAGTCTGGTCACTTCTAGAGTCGCTATGATGCAGTTGTGTGCAGTGTACAGAAACTAGAAAATAAAGATTTCCACCAAATTGGTAAGAGCATGAGTCTTGATCCTCACAGGCCTGGGAAGAAGGCTAGAGACTTTGGAATAATAGGAATAAAACAGCAGTTCAGAAGATGGAGCCATATTGGGCTCCTGTGTGGAGGGGCAGAGTGGGCTAGCAGGCCTCGGAAGACCTCTGAAGCTGCGGCTAGCTCTTTGCTTCTTGCCAGCGGCCCCTAGGACAGCTGTTGTTTCCTCCTGCCGAACTTCCTATGGGCTCAGTGGCTGGTAGAGATGTTGCTGTCCAGTCTGTGCAGTCAGCTAGACTGGATGAGCTCAGCCCTCTCCTTCAGTGCTGTGGAGGAAAGAACTACCCATTCTGGGGTCCTGCATCTCCCCCTCTTATCCTAGGAAGAAGATTGCCTTCCTATATCTCCTGTTATTCATTTCAATAGATGCGTGCTCAAAAATGAATGTATGCTACAGTCAGAAAGTCCAAAGCTAATGGTGCCACTGATGTATTTGAATTAGATATTGCTTCTGATGAAAATAAAGCCTATTTCGTATGAATAAGCAAGTACTAAACCAAACATAGATACTAAGCCTCACAAGATACTAACCCAAACATAGGCTTGTCCTGGGATCACCACTGAGGTTGTGCTTTACTTTCATGAAATTAGTAACTTCATCATGAGAATATTATATACTGACTCAGTTCATTTATTTAGACATATTCTAGAGCTACATGGGCCCTTGTATTCCTTAAAATTAGATAGCTTCCTATTTTCCTTTCATTTTTGTTGGTTTTGTTCTAGGAAGGGGAACTGAAAGTCAGCCATCATTTTACAGAAAAATCATTGCAGCCATTTAAGTTAGATGTGGAAGATCCAATCTGGACATCATCCCATCTGTGAAGAGACAATCCAAATGCCTTCACATCATCTGGGGGTCCGTATTATTTCCCCACCTCCCTGAACTACGCACATTGCCATGGAGGTTCCCATGTTGGATGAGGAGCGGGTGCTCTAGACCACGCATTCCTGACTGTCCTGCCCACTGGACTCTACAGACTTCATTTTTTGTGGGCCACCATTCACATGGCCCAGGCTGGGCACCTCTGGAACAGATGCCAGAACACACATCCAGCTGAAAATAAACAATTAGTGTTCCTTTTCCTGCACTGAGAGGAAAGTCTGTCACATTTTAGAAGACAGAGAATAGAAAGGCCTTGAAGGTGTGACAGACAGTTGAGGAATTTTGGAAAGTATGATTGGGGTCATTAATGTAATAAAACTTCAGTGGATTAGCTTTCTCGGGGGCCAGCATCTGCCACATGTTAGAGAGCCAGTTACTGACTGACCTCTGGCTATAGAGGAGCTCTGTCTTTAAGATATATCTGTGTGCTTGGGTGTGCATCTGTGTGTGTGTTCGTGTGTTCTCAGTGTTTTCCAGACTTGCACCTTGAGTTCCTCATCCAGGTAGGAGGGGCTGAGTGTGCCTGGTGCCTGCCAGCCACTCCAGCGGCCCCCCTCAGAGAGGTGGCATTGCTATGCCAAAGAAGCTGATAAGAGAACAACCAGGCTACAGGGCGGAGTTCCCTTGTGCTCAGAGGAGGAAGAATGGGTGGGACCCTGTGTCTGGAAGGATCCTGATAGAAATGTGAGCACTTGGGACCACCAGCCTGAGTTTGTCTTGCTAGAATTTCATAGATCCCTAAGGAAACACTTCTGATTTTACAAGCAGTTTTGTCTGTAACACAAAGCAAGTTCATCTGTGCCCTTAATTTCTTAGCTGTGAAACAGGAATTACAAATAAGACCAGAACATTAACTCCCAATGGACTTGGAGAATAAACACACATATACACATGCATGCACGCACGCACCCGCGCGCGCACACACACACACACACACTACTTGTAAAACATTTTGACTAAAAAAAGGAGAAGGAGCCAGGTACAGGAGATGCATGCCTATAATTTCAACTACTCAGGAGGCTGAGGCAAGAGGATGGCAAGTTTGAGGTCAGACTGAGGCAACTTGGTAAAGTCCCTGTCTCAAAATAGAATCTTAAAAAAAAAAGCAGTGATAGAGCACTTGCCTAGCATGCTTGAGGCTTGGGGTTCAATCCCTTGTACCACAAAATTGGAAAGAAATAGATAAATGAGAGAAAATGTGCAGTTACATACAAACACATGTAGTGTTTCTGTGTACTCAGTGCCAATGAGGTGTCATAGAAGGTATGTCCATGGTGACTGTCTAGAGAACTGGACAGGTAAGTAATGACCCATGTGAAAATGTGCTTGCAGCAATCATCTGCAGAGAGTTCTCCCCTCCCTCCCTTTCCCTGTCTCCCATGTTTTCATATGCACGGTCTAGACTTGGTGACATTCACAGGATTTCAAATGCACAGTTGATGGAATGAGAAGGGCAGGAGAAAGTGTTGAAAGTTTGCAAGTCGAGGAAAAAAGCAGGTGTTTGGGGTGGATCAGCAGAGTCTCAACAGGGGCAGCACCAGTTTGTGCTAGTTCTCAGTAGTGGTCTCTACGGAACGCGGAATAAAGAAATCACTCAACAAAGGCAGCTCTTGCAGCCCGCAGAGGCAGCTGATGCCACCTGCAGCCTGGAACCTGGCTCTGCAGTCACTGCCGGCTCTCTGGTCCTTGGTGGAAGGAGATTAGAATTTACATGGGCAATAGAAAATGGTCGGTTAATTCAATGAATTTTGACCTGATAACGTGTAAACAATTAAAAACATGTTTAAAATTATTTTAACTAAGGAATATTTGGAGACTGTAACAATCGAATTAAGATTTATGACCTACATTTCTTTATTCTTTTTTTCTTCCCCCAGTGCTGTGGATTGAACCCAGAACCTCACACCTGCTAGGCAAGTGTTCTGCCACTGACTGACCTACTCCCCTGGTCCCTTTTATACTTTAATTTTTACTTTTGAGATAGAGTCTTGCTACATTGCCCAGGCTAGTCTCAAACTTTGAATCTTCCTGCCTCAGTTTCCCAAGTAGCTGAGATTACAGGCCCATACTTCCCAGCCCAGCTAAAATGAATTTCTTACAAATTCAGTCCTTCTGGAGTGTGCCTTATGGCACATGATCATCCCTCTCTTCATAGCAGCCTGACTGTGTTGAACCCAAAGCTAGAGCTAGATTAGGTTAGTGGGTACATGCTTATCCAGCTAGTCTTATCTTCTTAGGGGAAAACAGATTACTGTGAAGCCATCAGATACACATACTTCTGAAAAGAAATGGAATGTATTTTTATTGGCAGAGCCAAGATGAAGTATGTCTTGAAATCTGTTTTACAAATAAACTTGCACATAAATTGTCCGTTCACTGCTTGGAAATCTTTTTTTGTGTTTGAGGAGCTGTCAGAGGTCCCTAATAAACAGTGAGTCTTATTTAGTTTACTGGATATGTAATTCTTCTTCTCTTTGAAAATAATTATTTTTCAAGCAAGTGCAGCAAAAATACAACCAATAAAAATCTGGCTATGACAGAATAAACAACCTTTATAGCAAGCGTATGCATCGAGTTCTTCTAATAAAAGCAGTTTCTGGTAAGGAAGAGAACATAGAAAATTGGCTGACTTTCCCCCAGATCAGGTCTCACTCCGAGGGTTGAGAGAGGAAAGTGCCCAGCCCATTCCTACTTCCATATCCCAGATAAGCCCTTGGTTATTAGAGTGAAAGAAAGGGGTTCCCAATTGCCACAGTAGCTCTTGGACTAAGAAGGCAGGGGCCAGTTGCTTGGATCCAGTGTTCAGTTTGTCTCAGTGTGACTTGTAAGACACATTTCCTAAGGTCCATTCTTAGTGCCAGAGAAGCTGATGGACCGAAGGGTGAGATCCCCTGCAAGATGCTGGAGAGGCGAGTGGGAGACTGGCCACTTTTGGGTTTCCCCAGTTTGGTCAGGTTGGTTGTCTCACAGGCAGGGTTGTGCCAGGTGGGTGATAGTACTCGGGATGGGACAAAGGTCAGATGAGAAGAATCCCATCCTGGGACTCTGTTCTGGGCTGGGTTGGCCTATGTGGGCAGATCAGGGACTCACTTTGAGGCACATTGTTTTCTGACTCCATGCCCAGGCCATGATGACTGCACCCTTTGCCGCTGCATGGGCAGAATGGGGCGGAATAGGTAGAAAGGAGGGTTGGTCCAGGTGAGCTCCAGGCTCCTCTTGGGGAGCTCTGTGTTAGCAAGTTCTCAGCAGACATGCTGGGGCTCATTTATGCTTTTATAGTAGCTCAGAAGATGTTATCACAGCTTGAGAACTGAAATTAAAATATGTATCCTTCAGGTGCAAATCTACTGTACTTACAGCTTTACTGTTTCTCTGCAGGGGGGCTCCATTAATCTTGTACCAGTGAAATTCCTAAGGAAATTAATTCCCTCCAGTTGGGGTTATTCTCAACTGGTCTTTGGGGCGGAGTAATTGGAATTGGAATTCAACAGTTTCTCTTAAAAAAAGGGAAATGGCCATTTTACTTGAATGATACCACTTTTTAATGCCCCGTTTTCTCATTCATTCTGTTCAGCACCGCTTTGTGTTTCTCAGCTTTTTTTGGTAGGCTTCACAGAGACCCCCATCAGGTGAAAGTTGGACTCCTGGTCTTTATTTAAGCTCACCAGGTATTCCTCTCAATGACAGGTTGTTGGCTCCCCCCACCCTCCACCCCAATAGTACCTGGCATTGCACCCACTGAGTACAGCTGTGGGAATGAATTCCGTGTGGTTAAAATATGACTTTGCATGTTTAGGACCAGTAAATATTAGCTGTCGTCACACAGTAAAATAATTATCACACACACACAACGCACATACATACACATACATTGCAGACTTGAGGTGGAGCTCCTTTGCTACCAGAAATTTCAGGACCCCAGAACTCCCTCCAAACCCCCACACCCTGGCTTCTTTTTTCTTAATTTTTTCCACAATGGGTATTGAACCAAGGGTCTTCATATTGAGCTATATCCCCTACCCTTTTTTATTTTAAGACAGTTTTATCAAGTCAGTGAGTTTTCTGGACTGGACTCAAAGTTGAGATCCTCCTGCCTCAGCCTCCCAGAGTGCTGGGATTACAAGTTTACACCACCACAGCACCTCCCCTACTGGAGCTTTGGCTCTCCCAGACCAGGACTTCAACCTTCAGGGTAAGAGCCCTTGGTCTTGGTCTCCACACCCCAGGCCACTGAAGTGCCACACAGCACACTTGAAGCATCTTAATTGTCCCTTCTCCAGACCATTGGAGACTTTTGCTGTGCTGGGACAGTCATTTCTGACTAAAAAGAGCCAGGCAGCTCAGGGGCTCTCCTGTCCGGAGGGTGCTTAAAGCTTAAGTGTCAAGGGCTCCTATGTGGTCCTCCCACCCCAGAGAGAGAATAGAACATGGATGAACATGTAGGGCCATGAGCTCAGACAGGCTCAACCTCTTGCTCTCTGATGTTTTTCAGCTTTTGGGCACTAACAGCACAATGGAAAGCCAAGTCTATTTTGTAATAGGCCAAAACCACTGAACGTGGAGTTGGTCACCGTTTTCCTCTGGGCCCTAACATACTCATAGAGAGTGGACTGGGCTCTTTAGAGCAGCGAGGGGTGAGCAGATCTTAAGGTGGGAAAGAGGAGTCCTGGCACTGCCTACCCTCCAGGGGATTAGGGAGCTTCTTTAGTTATAGGCTGCAGTGTCGGCAGCAAAGATTTCACACCATCGCTCAAGGGATCCTGATTACAAAGTATGGACACTGCACATGTGCTTTGGAAGGCCAGGAAGCACTACCCATCAGCATCTACATGTATACCTCTGTAATTTGGGTGTATCAGCAATGCCAAATGTGGCTTGGCTCAGTGCCAAGCCTAATAGCCTTGTTATCAAAGTCAGCATTTATTTATTTTTGCAGAGTCAGGTGAGTTTGTTGTCTCTTGTGGTAGTGGTGTGTGGTTTTTTTTTTTGTACTAGGGAATGGAACTTGGGACGTTCTACCATTGACCTATATCCCCAGCCCTTTTAATGTTTTGAGACAGGGTCTCTCTCATTAAGCTGCCTGGGCTGGTCTTGAACTTGCTGATTCTCTTGCTTCAGCCCCTGGAGTAGCTAGGGGATGTACCAAAGCACCTCACGAGGCACAGAAGTCAGAGCTTTTTAAAGCCAAGAAGTGAGTCATCTGCTGCCCCCTAGGCGAGTTAATATAAACAGTGATAACTATGAAGAGGGCAGGAGGCCAAACTGGAACTGTTAGCCTGCAGTTTTTTTTGTAACATCTTTAAGTAAAGGAACCTGCTCCACAAGTGTTGTGTGCTTTTTTCACTATATTCTATTCAAAGGAAAAGAACGCAGGATTTATACAGCAGCCATGTTAAGAGGCATGATTTCTCCTTTTCTAGGGAAAATTTTTCACTAAGATATATTTCCTCCATGCATTGTAATTTCATTTTTTTTTTGTTTTGTTTTTTGGTGCCGGGGATCGAACTCAGGGTCTTGCCCTTCCTAGGCAAGCACTCTAACCACTGAGTTAAATCCCCAGCCCCTATTTGTAAGTTACAAAGGCAGTCCATGTTCTTTGAGAACATACAGATGACCTAAAAAGTGGGTAACATGAAAAGTAAAAGGCCTCTTTTCAACCTTTCTGTTTTCACTCTTTGTGGGCAAACTCTCCTAATACTTTGGGGAGCATCTTTCTGGAGGTTTTTTTTTCCTATAATACATTCAGCTATATAGTTATATGTTTTATTTACATATAATTTTATGCTTAAAAAGGTAATTGGAGTAGACATCTTTTTTATAACATGATTTCCCCCATAAGAGTCTCAGAGATTTTATTTTCATTTTTTGTTTTCTATCAACTAAACTTTTATTTTAAAATAATTGTAGAGAAAATTAAGAATGGCTATATGTATGTGAGATGATGGATTTGTTAGTTTGATTGTAATCATCTCACAATGTACATCTCAAAATATGTGTACACCTAAATGTATATACTTTTGTCAATTTTTCTCAATTAGAAAAAGAAAAAAATTGTAAATTTAGATGTAGTTATTAATAAGAAATGATACATACTGTCTCTTGTACAAGTTCTTTCATGGTAACACCTTTTCAATACTGCAATACATGGAGGCACAGCCTCTGTCTCCCTACAATACAGCCCCTGGTTGAGAAAAGCACAATTTTAGGACCCGAATATATCCATGGCAGAAGCACGCACAGAGTTCCCCGGGATAACGAGCCAGTAGGTAAGGCTCCTTAAGGGCCTAGAGCCCAGCCAAAGCAGGAGGTTCTTCCAAGAGGAGCCTGGAGTGTCCTGGTGATAGTGATTGTGTTCAGCAAGATAGGAGTCACAGAGAAGAGAAGCTTTGGCAAGAAGGCCTGATGTGGTTTGAGGACACCCTACAAGATGCAGGCCCTTTCCCAGAGCAGATAAAATACTGGGCTCTGGGATGGAAGGAGAGGTTGGGGTCTTTGGTTGAGGTTTCCAGGGGGCCGAAGAAACTGGGGCACCAAAGAAATTACTCAGGCCAGAGGGTGGGCGGAAATCATGAAAAGAAGGGTGTAGAGGACCCTTAGGGTGTAGAGGACCCAGAGAGTCACCATTAGGTAGAGGCCAGATGGAGCAAGGGAAGCCAGAGAGAGGCTGAGGTAGGAGGGACCTGGAGGTCAGAAGGTCTGAGTGGGAGGGATGCACTGGTCCTAAAAGGGGGTAGGCCCTGCTGCACCCAGGTCACAATGGTTGATGGGTCCCCACAGGGCTGTCCCAGGGGATGGCATTTATGCGGGGTATGGTGCACACCGTGGGGGTGTGGGGGGCGCACAGAGCTGGTGTAGGTATCCGGTGCTCCAGGAACGAACTGCAAACACCTTGCAGGTGCTGAGGCTCAGAGACTGTCACCCTCTGTCTCCAGACTTCCCAGTTCATCTCCATTTTTATGCAGTTTTTCTTTCTTTCCGTAGTGATGATTGAACCCAGGGTTACTCTACCGTTGAACTACACCCCCAGACGTTTTTATTGTTAATTTTGACACGGGGTCTCGCAGTTGCCCAGGATGGGCCCAAACTTGCGATTGTGCACAGCCATCCCTGGCTGCCGGTTCAGTTTTGATAGATTTTAGTTTGCTCATCTGACTTCACTCACATGTCGAATACAAAAACGTATCTTTTATAGGCTGTGTGATTGGTCCATACAGTACAGGAGCTGCTGGGAAGGCTCGGAGTCCCAGCAGTCAGAGCCAGGGGCAGCGACTGCTACCCGTGGCTCTGACTGCGGCTTGCAGCGCTGCCTCAGCGCTTCGGGGCGTCTGCACCCCCGGGGGCGGGAGGGCGTGGGCGGGGTTTCCGCCGCGCAGGCGCCCTACGCGCTAGCCCCGCCCCATCGACCCGCCCGCGCTCGACTGTTCCTGTCTGGCAGCTGCAGCATGGCGGCGGGGGCGGCTGAGGCGGCGGCAACGGTGGTGGAGGTCGGCTCGGCGCAGCAGTTTGAAGAGCACCTGCGCCTCAAAGCAAGGTAAGCAGGTGGCGGCTGCGAGAGGCCGGCGGGAAGCCGGCGAGCGGGATGGAGGAGCAGGCCGGCCCTCGGGGCCGTGCTGGCGGGGCGCGGCCGGTGGCCGGGCCGGCTTGGCTCCTCGGCACGGTGCTGGCCTGGGCCCTGGGGACCCTCCCGGACCGCCGCGCGGATCCCCAGAGCCGGACCCCAGGGTCGGAGCGCGGCCAGCCCCGGACGGCGAGCAGGGTCGGAGGCAGCCCCGGACCGACCCGGTTGTCCCGGCCCGGGCGTCCCGAGCGCGCGGCGGTGACTCAGCTCCGCGGGAGCACGGCTGGAGAGACCCTGGCCCCAGGCGGGGCGCGCCCGGCCTCGACCTCCCCATTCCGCCGCGCTGCTGCGGGCCAGGCCGCAGGGCCTCCCTGTAGGCCTCGCTGGGTGGAGAGCCTCGGCCACCAGGAAAGGGGTTCTCTTTCCCTCTCTGAAAGGAGCTTTTGGTTCTTTACCTGTCTGGCGGTAGAACCTGCGTCTTCATACTTAATCCGTTGTACCTAGGGCTTTCCTCTTTCGAGAACTGGTGTAGTGAGAGTGTGCTCAGGTTTGGTGCACGTGCTTCTCGCCCTTGAGAAGATTACAAAAGGAGAGCCTTGTGAATGCACGAACGATTTTGGGGATGGGGAGACGCTCTTCGTAAATGTTTAGGAATAAATGCATGTCAAATGCGTGCATGTTATGCACGTGGACGTGCAGTGATACTGGAACCTCAAGTTGTGGAATTGTCAAGTACTGGGTTTTCTTAGCTGTACTGTTAGTGGTTAAGGTGGGTGCTGTAATGTGGGATTGCCTGGGATCCAGTCCTAAAAGCAGCCACTTAACAACCATGTAAACCCTGAATAAGTTTCTTAACAAAGGCCCAGAATGGATTACTGCCTACCTCCAGGTCGTCCTGAGCGTTGAGATGATGCAGGTAAAGGGTTGCAACGCCTGGCTGACAGGAGACAGTACAAGTTGGCCCATGGTAATTTTAGTAAGGAGCAGAATGGGCGGAGCGGGGGTTTGTGGGTTTACTGACTGACTTCTGTTTAGCTATGTAGCATGGAGGCGATGAAGTTAAAATGTTATTAAAACAGCCCTTTGGGACTGCTGCCAGTGTGGTAGCTCAATGGTAGAGTTAGCGTGCATTAGGCCACTGGTTCAATCTCCAACAGACAAATCCAGTTCTTTTGGGATTTCAGGTTTGCCTGGGAAGTTTTTTAAGAGAAGGATGACGTTTACTCACTGGGGGAGCTGGATTCTGATTCATCCAACACTAATCCACACATCTTTAGGCAACGCAATTATGGACGACAGAATTGGCAGCATAAAATGATCAGGACTTGTGTGGACCTGCAGTTAAACGTTTTGAACTTGTCATCTGAGAATTTTTTGTGTGTGTGTTTCACATACTTGTTTTTATGCTTTGTGTTTTAAACAATCCTTAGTAAAAATCTACATGCCATTTAGATGTTTTCTTACCAGTGGTCTGCACTTGAGATAAGCAGAGACAGCGTACAATTCCACAGTGGCTAGACTAAATGAGCACATGGGAAATGATGTGTGGCACTTGGAGAGAATCTCTGCTTTCTGAGAAAATGGAAGCATTTAAGAATCTTGGGGCGTTGGGGATTTAGCTCAGTGGTTAGAGCACTTGCCTTTCAAACGCAAGGCCTTGAGTTCCATCCCCAGCACCAAAAAAAAAAAAAAAAAAGTGGGCGGGAATAAGTTCTGTGAACTGCTAATGGGTAGGGACTTAGCTCAAGTGGTAGAGCACCTATCTAGCAAGCCCAACGCCCTGGATTCTATCCTTGGTAACCTCTGGGGGGAAAAAAAAAATCTCCATCTGGGGATTTAGCTCAGTGGTTAGAATGCTTGCCTAGCAAGCACAAGGCTCTGAGATCTATCCCCCTGCACAAAAAAAAAAAAAAAAAAAAAAAAGTTTAAGTAGTACTTGTGTTGATGTAATTGTTTTAAATCTACTTTCCAAATCATTGCTTCTCAATTTTAAAATTTGATGTATTGGTATTTTTTTCTTTGCTTAAGTCATTTAATCAGATGTATGTATAAGTTAGAGAAATCTCAGCTGCTCTATACAATGGAGATATTAATCTCCATTTGCAGAGTAATTAAGAGGCTTTGTCCATTTGTAAAATACCCGAAAAGAGTCTAGTGTATGATAGTGTTTAGTAAATAGTAGCGTTATTTGCAGATGAATAACTGGAGTAGCAGAACCCTGTAATAATAGGAAAAACTATTTCTTGAGCACTAATTATTTTACTGACAGGGAACCAAGGCTCATTATGTGGTCTGTGAGGATTTCAGCCTAGTCTTTCTTAAATTTTTCCTCAAACAATACGCTAGTCATATTGGGATATCCATGAAGACAGAGAGAATGCTGTTGCATATAATCCAAAAGAGGATAGCATCATACATATTTGTTTCAGATATATGTTCTTACTGAGCATTATATGCTTAATTGAAAAATGTAAGTTAAGCATTTAAAATGTGAATAGTGTGATATCTAAAATAACTACTAATGTTACAGTTATGCCTTGAAGCTATCAAAGCACTTTAATGTTTTTGTTTGATCTTGCCAACATCCCAGGGTGTTAGATAGTACCGTTCACAGACATGGAGTTCAGGAAACTTAAATTGCCGTCCAGAGCCATGCTAGTGGTAGTGGGAACTGAAACCTGAATTCTGGTTCTGTATGTGCTTTCCTCTTTTGTGTGTTATCTACTTGGGCTCTCATATTGTTTCAAAGCTTGGTATTTTATTTCATTTATCTATTTTTGTGTACTGGGGATTGAACCCAGGGGTACTCTGCCATGGAGTGATAGTCTCCCTTATTTTCTTGAGACATGGTTTTGTTAAGTTGCCTAGGCTGGCCTTGAATTTTGGATCCTCCTGCCTTGGCCTTCCAAGTAGCTGATATTATAGGTGTGCACTCTCATTTTAATTTTAGAAAATGTAACCATATTGTGAACATTTTCCCATGGCACTAAGAATTCTTTGCGAATTTGATTTTTAATGGCTCTACATTTTGTCATGACCATGAACAGAACTATATTATTGAACCCTAGATTTTTCCAGTTATTTTCTGTTTAAAGGGGAAAGACCTATATTCATAAACTTGTCTTTTTCATTACTTCCTATGATAGATTATTTGTATGTATGAAATTTCAGAAAGGTTTCAGTTTTTATCTACAGGATATGAAAGTGCTTCTGTCATCCTTTTTATCATTGAATATTATAATTTTAAAAATCCTTTGTCAATATGGTGAAAAGTAATATTCCAACTTTGATGAATTGAGGTTATATTTAAACAGTAAAGTGCACTAATCTTGATTGTCATATGAAATGTATACACACAATTAACCATCATTTAAAACAAGAAAATGGAACCCCAGGAGATCCCTTAGCCTCTTTCTGCAGCCACTGTTCTGCTTTTTATTACTATAGTTTTCCATGTTCTTGGACTTCATGTGGATAGAATCATACATTTCCAGTTGTCCCTTATTAGTTCATTTTTACTTAAGGAATTTCCATTTTGTGATTCCTTCTTCCATCCTTGGGTCATGATATATCTAGAGATAACCTCGCCACATTTAACTTTTTTATCTGTACTTAATTATGGACATTATGACAACAATTTCAAAATTCCCCATTTAATGATATTTGGTTTCTACTTTCTTAAAGCAGTTTACTTTAGGGTCATTTTTAGAGTAGATGGATCTGCTTGTTTCCCAATTTCTGATACCTCTTCCAAACATTAATGAGTTACATCGTGTTTGTTCCTAGATGATCACACTCAAAAAAAGTGCAGCTTTGTGGGATATTCTAACTCTACACGTGTTCTCAAGATAGAAACCTTTTTAAAAAAGATCATCTTGATGTATCATGTCAGCATGAAAATTATACTAAATCATTATAGCTGAGATTTTCCTCATAGGAAGCTTTTTAATTGTCAGTTGTTTGGTCTGAAAGTAGTCTTTATGGTTGTTAAAATCTCCATCACTTTAAACCACCTTGGGTATCATAATCTTCTGCGGTTCAAAACGCATACTAAACAGTGAGTGAGTTCTGAGTTGCAAAAGAGGACTTATTTTTTATGCCTGTCTAGTTCTTCTATGTATGGCATCTTAGGCTTAGTATGTTTTCAAGATTTGTCTGTGTTGCATGTATCTGTTGTGAGTTCCTTTTTATTACTGAGTTGTTCTTCATTGTATGAGTGTGTAAAACTTTTTCCCACTTTTGAGCATTTTATTATGAGTTAGTCTGCTGTGGATCTTTATACCTGAGGGAAAATGACTCCAGGTAGCATCTGCCTGAGGACCCTCCTCTCCTATACCTATTCATTATGCCTACTACGTAGCCTTACCTATTCATACTTCCTTGGCTCCTGACAGGGAGGACACTGCCCTTCTCCACTCTAGAATCCTCTATTCTGCCACCTTGGAATCCTTGCATCCTCAGTGGTCCCTTAGGTCTTCTGCCTCTCCCTCTTTTGTACTGTTTGGTACAAAATAAGCATATGAAGAGTTCTTTGTATTTTAAAGAAAAAGTCCATTCCTTGATTCTGTCATTTTTTTCTTCAAGTAGATTTCTAGTACAAGTTTCTTCAAGTAGATTTCTAGCAGTATCTACTTCCTCAGCTCTAAGTTCTCTCCTTTGTGCTGCAGTCTGACAGACACATGCTTCCACTAGCTTTGACATCATTCTCCATGGTGTTGCCCTTTCTTCCAGCATTTAAGGGTCATCACTCCTTCTCAACACTGTTCTCTTGACTTCTGTGAGAATCTTTGCTTTTTTGTTTGTGGTACTAGGGATTGAACTCAGGGCCTTCACACAGAGCTACACCCTCCAGACCTTTTTTATTTTTTATTTTGAGATGTGTTCTTGCTAAGTCACTTAAGTTGCCTGGGCTGGGCTTTGACTAGGGCTCCTGCAATGTTGGAATTATAGGCATGTGCTACCAAGCCTGGCTCTGTGAGATACTTTAATCTGCCTATTCTTGTTAGGCCCTCTGCTCTCTTCTTCCTCCATCTGATCTGCTTAAATGTTGATGAGTCCCTAAGGAAATGGTAGCGCATGTGTGTTATTGTGTTTTACTTTTAAAATGAAAGATGCCACTGTATGAGTTGTTTGTTCTAAACTAAAACAGTTTTCAGGTTTAATTGCAGTGTTGACACTTTGCAGTAAATAAGTGGGTTTTAGGTTGCAATTTGGGTTCTTGGTCTCTAAAAAACCCTCACTACCCTAAGGTATTGACTCCAGGTCTCTTCTGTCCCCTGTCAACATGTAAGGCCCTGTATTTCTTGATTCCTAGATCTGTAGACTAAGCATAGACATCTTCTGCAAGCTCTAGCCACCATACTCATACTAACAGCCCACTAGACTTCTTTTCCTCCCATGTTGACAGCTTTTGTGCTAGGATTCCAGGCTAGTGCCACCACTAGCTGTTGGTCTCTAAGCCAGATTATGAATTTGGCCTTGAGACTATGCCTTCTCTGTCACCAAATCCTGGCTTTTCTGTCTCTGAAATTCTTCTCAGGTCCCTCTGTGCTTCCACATTCCTGACATTTTATTGTGGAATCTCTCTTCTCTCCTGCATGATTTTACTGGCTTTTAAGGTTCGTTATTGCTTTTCTTGCCCTCAGTTAGTTGTCCATGTTCTTTCCTCGATGTAGTATTTCTTTTTCCTTGGATTATTCTGAGAGAGATTATATTTGAACTCAGAATTTTATAAAATTGAATTGATTTTCTGAAATTCCTAGAATTTAGTCAATAATATATTAGTCCATTATTCTGTTGGCTCATACTATAAATGTTTTAAAAATCATTTGTGGCATAATATGAAAAGTTAAAGAAGAATGTCTTTGTGAAAAACTGTTCAATTTTTTTCCTTTGTTTTCTGCTGGTGCCTTCACTTCCAACATTTCCCCCTTTCATTTTCGATGTTTTATTGGTATTCCTTTGGTCAATTTTGCCCCTTCATCACATACCATGTTTAAAAAGTAAATACTTATGTTAATAGTAACAATATGTCTACAAACATTTTTCACATTGTACCTCTAATACAAAAATTTAGTTTCCAGTTTCCTCAAAAGTCTGAAAATATAGTTGGTATACATGTCTATTACTTAGGATAGCTATTCAGAACCACTTTACATGAGCTAAATTGTGACTCAAGAAATATCATTAACTTTAATTCATCCTAAAGAGCCTTAATACTTTTTTTTTTCTTGAGACAGGGTCTTGCTACGTGGTTCAGGCAGGCCTTGAACTCACTATGTAACCCAGGCTTGGCTCGAACTCGTGGGTGATCATCCTGCCTCAAGGATGCTGAGTGCTGGGATTACAGGCATGCACCACCACTCCGGGCTTTTTTCAAACTCTTTTTTTTTTTTTTTTTTTTTTTTTAATAAGAATCTCAAGACCTTGCACTGTGTTTTTGTATTTCAGGCTGTTGAGACAGCAAAATTTCTAGCACAATACAGTTCAGTTCTTGTAAAGGTTTTGTTGGTAGTAGAATTTATATCAGTATTTTCTTTATTTCCAAAGTTAGTGTTTTAAAAAAATGCATTTTATTGATTTTCAGGTCCCTCCTTGTGGTCCATTTCTGGGCGCCATGGGCTCCACAGTGTGTGCAAATGAACGATGTAATGGCCGAGTTAGCTAAAGAACACCCTCAAGTTTCATTTGTAAAGGTATTATATCTTTAGTGTTATGTGTTTTATAAATTTCTGATTTAGACTAGATTTTATTAACTAATATAAAGGAGTGAAGTAGAATTCCACATATTTATACTTGGTATTGGAATCTGTTATTTTCACAATAATTATTAAAAAATCTTAAGTAATTTTGTAATGTTCAAATAGTATGACAATCACTACATTTTCCTTAACATATTCTTGGATAGGAAATATTGAGATGGGTAAAGGGCAGATATGTTTGAGAGCAGAAGCAGACTACTTAATTAACTATGGGTAATTGTGGATTTAGGACAGTTAAAGTATTAATAAGACTTCATTGAAAAGCTGGGTATGATGTATAAAATGGTTCTAGAAGGGATTTGTACACGCTGCTGGATACCAGGGAAGAAGGAAGATGTTGCTAATGTGGATGGGGTAAATGTAAACCTACAGGAGAAACTGAAGATCTTTTCAGAGGATGCAGGAAGCCTGAAAGTCCTTTCTTTTTATGCTGGGGATTGAACCCAGTGCCTTGTACATGCTAAGCACATGCCTTATCATTCACTGGGCTACATCCCCAGGCCCTTCCTTTTTTACTTGGTTTGCATGCTTCTATATCTCTCTTGAGTGGACAGGTACTAGGAAAGTGATGAATATGACTGTGAGTTTAGTTCACCTTAATTTAGCACATTTAGTATTATCATTCAAGACTTAGTACAGTGATAACTTGGTACTCAGCATTAGTTAGTTCCAAGAGGTATGACAAGTCTCACAAAGTTCAAGTACCAAACAAATTATTTTGGCTGGAAAGGATAGCTACTCATGCAGCAATTGACACTGACAAATTTTAGCTTTTCTGTGGAGTACCAAACAAGTGGCTAGTACAGGGACAAAATTTTCATGTTAAAATGCATTGAGTACCAAATTCAAGTTTCAAAGCAGTTGAGTGCTAAGATTTAAGCAACAGGGCTAAAATATGAGTTGATAATAATGAATTATTTGGAAAGAAGATGCACCTTGTGTTCAGAAGTCTGAATCCTGTGATTTAAAACCAACAAAAAACAAAGATTGTGTTTTTCAAAACCAGAATTTGTGAGTTCAGAGTACATTTTGACAGGTATATTTGCTTATGGGATTATATATGTGCCATATGTATACTTGTATATATGGGGTTAAAAAAGACATGAACTATTTGTGTGTATGCTTCTTTTTATGTACTAACTGGAAAGCACAAAATTCTCACAGCCTAATTCATTTATATAGTAGGTTATAAATTTTTCTGTGTAGATGCTTGTTTTGAATAGGTATTATACTTTGATAGCTCAAATCCAATGTAGAATGGTACACATTGAGAGGGCTTACCTCTCTCTTTCAATCACCCTGTTGTCCTTCGCCATACATAACTACTTGCATTAATTATGTATGAATCTTTCCAGTGTTTCTTTATGCAGATAGAGCAAATATTAATAGTTAGATTTTTAAAATATAAGAACTTACTTAAGATTCCAATGAAATATGTAATGTAACCTTAGAATGTAACCCTAAAATGTCCAGTATAAATAATAGAAGGGGATATTAAAACTGCATGCTTGGTCAGTGATAAAAGATAATGATTACAAGTGAAACGAATGATTAAACATTCAATCATAAGATTAAACAAGGTGATGGTAATTGTTTGAAGTCTGCTTTATATGTATAATGTTACTGGTTTAGGTAACACATTGTTCTCAGCTGCCATCGGAATGATTTATTTAAAGTGACTATAGAATTACCTCTCACATTGGTACCAGGCAGTGAGATTTTAAGTTGTTCAAGTGCTTAAGTGTCTCAGTGAGCCAAGGATTGGAAACCCTCAGTGTTGTTGGGGACACTTGAGCCTGACTACATCTGCTGTTCATGGAGATGGCAGCAGTGCTAGACTGGGTATTCTTCCAGGAGTCATCACTTTGCAGAAATTCACTCTGATGTTTCATTAGACATCATCAAAGGAAAAAGATAGTTTGCATGGAGCTTGTAAGACAGGTGGTCAAAAGGCACTTGCCAAACTGGAGAGCAAGTAAGAAGTAAAGTATCTGAGAAGTCATTGGCCTTTTCCAGAAAGAAAGCTATGCAGTTCATTTGAAAATAGCTTCCTTTTGTATGAGGGCATGTAGACATTTCTAGAGTGTAAGACTAATGTCCTATTATCTCTACCTGTGGTTTTTTTTTTTTTTTTTTTTTAAATAGATGAACTCTTGCTGTGTTGCCTGTGCCAGTCCCTAATTCTTGGACTTAAGTGAGACTTAAGTGAAGCTTAAGGCTATAGGCATGTGGTACCATGCCCATCTTCCTTATTTATGTTTTTTAATTTGATTCATTTTTATTTTTTAATGATGCAGTAGTTTGTTATTTTTGACTGATGAGTAAAAGGTTTAAATTTTGTGACTTGAAGTTTACAAAGTCATTCAAATAAGTGATCTTAAAGAAGGTATTTTAAACAAATTGTAAGTATTGTACCTACCAAATATCTTAGGTCGTAGGGTACGATAAAATACAGTTTGGGAAAGTTAGTCACATTTTTGGGAAGAGGATGGTAGTTAGTGCTCATTGGAATTGAGGGCTGAAAAGTAAGACCTTTACAATACTACATCTGAGTTCTTTTTTCCTTGTCCTGTTAATATGACTATGAAATGTACTGATGCTTCTCTGGGTGCCATGTCTGTGATAGGTGATGTCCCCACCTGCTTGAATTGCTGCCCTTTATGGTTGCTTCCTGATACAGTGGTACCTTGGTTCACGAACTTTCCACAATTCTGGTCACAAACCAATTTGGATGAAAACTGAATCAAATTCAAATTCAAGGTTCAATGTTGATCTTATGGGGAAATTTGATTTGGTTCTTGTCCAGTTTGGTTTGTGACCAGAATTGTGGAAAGAATTAAGTTTGTGAACTGAGGTACCACTGTACTTGGGCCTTTCCAGAGGCTCACCTGCCTCCAAGCAATTAGAAGAGAGAAATGAATTATTTTTGTTGCTAAAAGTTGTATAGAAGCCTGGCATAGTGGTGCATACCTGTAATCCTAGCACTTGGGAGGCTGAGGCAGGAGAATTGCAAGTTCCAGCCCAGGCTGGGCAATTTAGTGAATTATTGAGACCCTTTTTCAAAAAATACAATACAATACAATAAAAGAGCTGGGAACATAACTCAGTGCAGAGGCCTGGGTTCAATCCCCAGTCCCACTACCTCCCAAAAAAGTTGTCTGAACATGGTATGTGGATTCAGAATAAAATTAAATATAAGCTAACTAAAATGTCAAGTGCCTTTTCTTTTCAAATTATATAATCCATTTGTTAGTACTCTACTTAATGGGAATACACATTTATCATTTAATTATTTGATAGAATCTTTCAGAATATGCTGTCTGGTAGAGGAGATGGGAAGAAGGAGTAGCATTGTATGTGGATTTGTTCATGATGAAAAAGTACCAGTGGGTGTATCTGAGGAACAGATCAAATCCATTCTGTATTAAGTCTGTCCTTTTTTGCCATGGTTCTCATATGTACTTCAGTACTAAAATTCTCAGTCAGACTTATCAGCCAGCTGGTTGGTGAGATTTCGTACTATTGTGTGTCTAGTGTTAAATTTGTTTGTATAGTAGCTGCTGTACTGTCTTATGTCTATTGTAATTTACAATAAAAGGTTAAGGGTATAGGTGATTCATATACTTAAATTTATATTTTTTGCTTCTTAGAAAATGGGAATCTATTTCAACCCCCAGCACCAGAAAAAAAAAAAGAAAAAGAAAAGAAAATGGGAATCTGTAGTTTATTATTCTGAAATAGGTAACTGTGTTAAAAGATACAATTGATGCTGTTTAATTTTTTCTTGGTCATTCAACAAATATTTATTTCTTGCACACTCAGTAGAAGATAGGCATTTGGTTTTATTTTTTATTTGTACCATGTTTGCAGTACTTAATGTTTACATTTCTTGTGGGGAGTTGGTATGTATACCTAACACATCTTAATTCTTCTTTGATCCCCTTCCACTCTCTCCCTCCCCCCCTCCTTTTGTTGATCCCTTTCCCATTTGAGAAAAGATTTATTTCCATACTTCCTATTGTCTGTTTTTTTGCTTTTTTTAAAAATATTTTGAGACCATAAACCAGACACACATGCTGTTTAATTTGTAAATGTCTCTACAATCACTGCATGTAAAGTGGGTTTAATGACAGTACCTGTTATTGTGAAATTTGCATGAGTCAGTACATGAAATGCTGGGAACAGTGGCCCAGAGTAAATCACAGGTGTGAGCCATTACTGTCATGCCAGTCTTTGATTACCTGCTAAAGTGAGGTAGAGAGACTCTCCACCTCTGTAGTTACTACATGCCTCCCCCTTTCTCTTACCCCCTTTCACAGACACATGGCATGCTGCGTAGTAACCATCCAGAATTTAAGATTCTTGAGGTGAGACACAGAAGCATTCTGTGTATATTCCATTCTGCAAATGTTCATATTTGGTTGGTTTGAAGGACATGTATAAATCAATCTTTAAAACGTACTCTTTCTTTTTGATTGTAGTAGTAGAAAAAGGACAGGTTTTGCAGTCAAACAGGCTTAGTTTCTTTATCAGCTGTGGGACTTCTTAACTGTGGTCTTTTGCCACCTGCAGTATTAGTCAGGGTTTTTGGAGAGAAATAGCTAATGGGATATAAAGAGATACAGCTGCATGAGAGGGGATTTACTATGGAAATCAGCTCACCTGATTGTGGAGACTGACAAGCCCTGCCATCTGCTCTCTGCAAGCTGGGGAAGCAGGGACTCTGGTGGTATAATACAGTCCAACTCTGGAGGCCTGGGGACCAAGGAGTTGATGGTGTAACTCTTGGTCTGAGGCCAAACTCTGACAACCAGAGGGGCCACTGGTGCAGGTACTAGAGTCCTAGGGATGGAAAATCTGGCATTCTGACCTCCAATGGCAGAAGATAGATGTCTCAGCTTCAGAGGAGAGAATGTGAATTTGTCTTTCTTTTGCCTTTTTGTTCTGTTTGGGGCCTTAACCTATTGAATAGTTCTTACCCACGTTGGTGAGAGTGGATTTTCTTTACTTGTCCCACTGATTCAAATGCCAATTTCTTTCGGAAACATCCTTACAGACATGCCCAGAAATAAAGCTTTACCAGCTACCTAGGTAACACTTAACCAGTCAAGTTGACGGCCTAAAGTTCATCTCCATGTTGATTCTATGCTATATACCTTTCAAAATTCTGAGTACACGAGGCAATTTTACAGAAGTGCGTACCATGGTTTAGAGTAGGCTTTTCATAGCTGTAGTTGATCACCTTTGTACTCTTGTGAAGGCCAACCATTTAAAAGTATTTATTTTATATTTTCATTGCTAAGACTGTTATGCTGTTTTAGGTCCACTATTTCCAAAGAATTTTACCTCTGCAAAGGTGTTGGGTTTTTTGTTTTGTTTTTGGGGTGGCAGTGCTGGGGATTGGGTGCAGGGCCTCCTGTGTGCTGTGCAAGTACACTGCCTCTGAGCTGCATCCCCAGCCCTGCATAGGTCGAAGACTTCATGCACACTTGCTCTTCTGGATTCTGGAGAACTTTGGACCTTTAGTGTTAATCCTATCCCTTGTTGTAGTGAATTTGTATGTTACCATTGCCTTTGTTTTAGAAGGATCTCCTGTTCTGGGAGTTGTTTTGAGGGAAGGGACTTGTGATTTCTGGCTTCATCAGGAATTGCAAGTCATTTGTTTCCAAAGAGAGTTATCTGTAAGAGACCCTATTGGAAACCACCAGGAATACGGGAAGAGATGAGATTTAAAGAGCATATAGGAATTTCTTTGTATGCATGAGGCTGCTAGCTGTTCTGTTCTGATTTAAGACCATTGTTGCCTTATTTCTATTTTATTGCCTGAGTTTGAATTTGTATTACTTTTCTGTTGGAATTCAGTAGTGCTGAAGGTAGGGCTCTTTACTTAGTCTAGGACAAAACCCAGCATGTAGTAGGCACTCAGTAGATGTCAGTTGGAAAGAAAGAAGATAATGAGCTGCAGGGTGACATCATGGGCTTGCTCTTGTCATAAACTTTCGTGATTACCTTTGGTCTTGAGTATGGAATTGTGTACGTGAAAGAAAATAGCACAGACATTTCTAAAACTTTAGAAGTCTGTTCTAAATAGTTGTCTCAGAATGTTTTGTCTTCTTCTTTTGCCCCTCTTTCAGATTATTGGACAGTTGATGTTAATTTAATACTGTGTTTATAGAATTTTAAACATACATTTAAAAAGATGGAAATAATTAAAAGTATTATTGCAAAAATAGTTCTCCAAAGGAAAAAAAAAGCAAGGTGGTAAAACAGTGCCTAAAATATATATAAGGTGGAAGATACAAACTAAAGACAAATGACTGCCTCCCACTGTATTGTCAAGTTTCATTCTGATAGATATAACCTGACTGGGTAAGGCTGAGGGTAAAAATAGTATTTCAAGCCCAGTGGAAATCTTTCATTCTTGGAAAAATTCAGCATATATATTTTAAACACTTTTAACAATATAGTTTATCAATAAGTTTTATTTCCTATAGGTATAATGTGAATAAAGACTGTTATTGGTTTCAAAAAGTGTATATTAAATTGACAGTCCTGTGAGAGAAAAATATAATAAATCTTGGTTTTCTTAAAGTATATTGTTTATAAATCTACATAAATAGCTTATAGTAATTGTGTCCTAATTATTTAGAAATTGTGTTTCTAAATACATTTTAAATCCATGTGTAAGATAGCACCTCATACCTTATTGAAGAAAGTATCAGAACACAGTCATCTTAAAATGAATTTACGTATATGAATAGACCTGAAAGCAGGTCACCTAGCAAGGTATCTGCTTAATGTCCAGCAGTCTTGCAGGAGTTAAAAGTAAAATTTATCAGACATCAATAGTTTATTGAAGAAATACTCCTTTTTGCTTCATAATTTGCAGAAGGCTGAAACTGTCAGTCATGATGTACTGCCTCTTGAAATTAGTCAATAGAGCAAACAGCAAGAATTGCTGTGGGCAGAAAATAAGCACTGTAATCATGACATAACTGGGGTCAGTGATTTATGGATTTCAATATAGTAGTAGCTGCATATGATTGAAAATTTACTAGGTCACTAGTGCACCAAAAATTTTATTCACAGCCTCCAGGCATCTTTTGAAATGTGCAACAAAATAAAAACCTCTGAACCTGTTTTGACACTGCAGACTCCATGGATGACATGCCAGCCCAGTGAGTCTCATTTAAATGTAAATGTGTCATAAACTTTTGTGCTATGCTCTTTAAAGATACCAGCTATGAAGGGATAATGCATTTGAAACTGATTTACATATCAAAATAGTTAAAATGAACTTTATAATAATCAAGCTTGAATTCTTCTGTTTTAAAGTTGGAAGCTGAAGCTGTTCCTGAAATATCTGAAAAATATGAAATTAGTTCTGTTCCCACCTTTCTGTTTTTCAAGGTAAGAATAAAGGTGGTACAAGAGACCAACCACCTCTAGTTGTTCTGTTTTGTTTCTTTCACCCTCTTTCCTAATCCCTGAATTTGAGTCGTTTGGTTGTTTTGGCCTTATACCTTTTTTCTTCCCTCCCTCCCAGAGCCTTTGCACTGAACTACATCCCCCCACCCCCTGCCCCGCTTCTTTTTTTTTTTTTTTTTTTCCCCAGGCTGGGTCTCACTAAATTGTGCATGCTGGCCTTGAATTTATCAGTCCTGTCTCAGCCTCCCAGAGTGCTGGGATTACAGGCATGTGCCACTACGCCTGGCCTTTTTTCTGACAGTTTTGTTTTTGGCACTGTTACTGACGAGGAGGACCATGTCCATTGTTTGCTGTGGATTTTGGAAGACCAGCAGCTAGAATTGGAACTTTGACAAAATCAAGACCCATGACTGTAGATCCCAGCGTTCCCTAAGTTGGATCAGAAGTTTTTTGTTTAGGGCATGTGCCTGGACATTATGAAACATCTGGCTGGTTCTGGTTTGATTAATGATCCACTTAGAAAGCCAGTACAAAACTATGCTTCCAGGCATCCATGGGTGTTACCACAGTTCTCCAAATTCCTCATTTATATTCAACAATAGATTCATCTTAGTGTGGGGGAAATCCCTTTTGTTTTAGGTTAGACTCTCGTCTGGGTTGACTTTGAGAAGTTGCAGTGTTTTTCTAATGTGTTCTCAAGAGAAGAAAAAAGGAAATCATATATTTCTAAAATGAGATGCAATGCAGACAGCTGGTAATCAGTTTTTTTTCCCACTTCTCCAATAACAGTATTGACTGCTTTAAAAGTTGACTAGACCTATGTACTTTTTACAATTTTAGAGATTATGAAGGAATGCCACATGTATTCTAAATAACATTTTAAACTTTAGAATTCTCAGAAAATTGACCGATTAGATGGTGCACATGCCCCAGAGTTGACCAAAAAAGTTCAGCGACATGCTTCTAGCAGCTCCTTCCCACCCAGTGCTAATGAGCATCTTAAAGAAGACCTTAACCTTCGCCTGAAGAAGTTAATTCATGCTGCCCCCTGCATGTTGTTCATGAAAGGAACTCCTCAAGAACCACGCTGTGGTAAGAAGCTGCTCTCGTGATAATGTTAACCAAATTGGGTGCTCTGCCAGTACTGAGTGCAGTTGAGATGGGCTTACTCTTTCCAAGCTGTCCTGTGCGTCTAATTGAGGCTCTTTGTTTTATATACATGTTCTCAGACTTAAAGATACAAAGGCTACTTGCTCAAAGTCATATAGTAGCAGAGTTGGGGTTGGGTTTTTAGCTGTCATACTGCTGTCTCTGTTAATGGGCTTTTTGCCTATGCAGTTTTGCTCTTAACACTTTTCTTTCTTGGTAACCTCTTTTTCTTCACCTTGTAATTTAAAATTTGCAGAATTTTCATAGTGTTCCTGTGCCTAACCTGTGCATTTTTGCCTTCCCCCTCGTCATTGTCTAATGATTGCATTATTCACTCATTGCTGTCATTTCCAATTTATAGCTGCTAGTAATTTATAGAGATTCCTGATTCTTGGGTTATAGTTTTCCTTACTTTCTGTATACATGGATATTTGTAATTTTGTCCTTAAGTAAGTTTCAGAGTTGTTCGACCCCTCTGGTATTGGGTTTATGTTGTTTTCTTTTTACTGTTCCTACTGCAGCATTATTATGGTGCATAATTGAGCATTTATGCCTTTTGATGATACTGTTGAGACTAAGAGTATTTGTTTCAACTACACAGGAGGGAATTTATTAAGATAGGTAGCAGTAAAATAGAGTATGCTATTGATATGAATACTACATGTCCAGTGTGGCTTTATAAAAATAGCCAAGCTTCCAATATAAATTTAATTCTAAATTCTTCCCTATATGGTTATCAAATTACATATTAAATTATGAAAAAGCCTGCTTTTAGTAATAAAGTTTCATGATAAAGTCTATTTTAAAAGTTAAAGAAATGATTCTTTTATTTCTTAATTCTGCCTGAAAAATTTCCTGGCCAATATCTTCCATGTTAGATAGTGCCTGTTACTTGTGTTTTGGAAGGCTGACTTAGTCTATATTGGAGTTAACTAATGTAGCAACAGGCAGTCCAGGTGTGCCGTGGGTGTGGGCGTGTGTGTGTGTGTGTGTGTGTGAGTGTGGGTGTGTGATTTTGTATTTAATGAGTTGCAAGTGTTTCAAATTCATCCTCCATTAGGCATGAAAATTATTTCTGGTGTTTTATGGAGTAGCCTACTACTGTCATTCTAGTCTGTAGTAGTGCAGTAGAACTGACTGTAAAATGTGGGTGAATCTGTATGACAGGTTACACATAGCTAACCCTTAGTAGACTCAATAGAGCATTCTCCTTTTTGGGATCTAAGTGGGATCTGAGAACCATATTGTCTTTATCTTTTCTAAATGATAACCTAGTAAAATTGACAGGTAACAAAATTGAGTCTTGAGGGAAGGGATCCTTAGGCAGTAGAGGAGAAGAGTGTGCTGGAAAGTATGGTAGATGAGATGTCACACGAGTGAGCTTCGGCCTGTGTCTGCCCCTGTGGCCAGTCCCTGCTCAGTGTCTGTGGGTATGATTCAGGTGCCTCTTTGTGCCTTTAGTTCCTCCTGGGGGGTCTTGGGTAGAGCTAGATTTGAAGGTCCTTTTGCAGTGCAGATGTATGATTATTCAAGCAAATTAGAGGTGAATTTAGAAATAGGCATTTTTTGTTACTTCATTAAACTGAATTTATGATGTGTTTCTTGCCATTTATATATTAACTGTCTGAGTGACATTTAGAAGACTACAAATAATCAAGACTAAAAGAACTAAGGCATTTCTGAGCAATCTGAAGAACGTGGTGTTAGATAATAAAGGAAATATTTAAGGAATAAAAATATTTTTAAATAGATATGATCTCATAGTATAATTTCTTTTATTCAAGTACTCATTTTATTCTTTATAACTTTTATAACCATATTCCTAAGAGACTTTTTATTACTTGGTATTTTGTTTTCTGTTACATGACTTCCTACCTAGAATATAGAGCAAACAAATCATTTTAGGGAGTTGGTATCTATAATAAAGTACCTATTTAGGATCAATTGGAAAATATTTTCATTGAGACCTGTGCCTTGCCACTTCCCTGGTTCTGCTCTGATTCTGTTTTTCCTTCCTTTCTGTGTGTGCTGTTGTACAGACTGTCTTCATCCTTAAGCTGCTTTCTTCTGGGAACATAAGTGATTTTCACCCTTTGCCATTCCTTTCTAAGCCTACTTACTGGGAGAATTGTTTTTGCCCCTCTATTGGCACTTCAGAGAAGAGGTGTAGCAAATCCCCTTTATAAAAACAAAGGTCATGGTATCTTGTGAACTCAAGTGGCTGCTCTCCTCATTTTGCACAGAATTCCCTTTGAAAGTACTGCCACCAGTAACAACGCTTAGCTCTCATTGTATATTCATTGCGGAGTGTGACTATGCTTGATGTTTGAATTGCCAGCCCATCTTGCTTTCTGTTAATCAGAGAAACATTTATAAATTATGTTTAAATTTCATATTCAGGAAACCTGTGTCCAGACCCGCTTGGAGCCTGCACAAACCACAGCTCCACTTTCTTATCCTCTACTTTCAAACTCTTTTAACTGCAGAATCCTGTAGTGTGTCATGAGCCTGACATGTTAATAGGCACTTAGTAGTCAAAGGGTTGGATGGTCCCCATTCTGTGTTGCTTGTGGGGATAGGAAAAGAGATGATGCTTGTGTTTGAGGAAGTTCCTAGAGCACTGAGATGTCTGGCTTTCTAAACTGAATAGTAAGTCCTCCTGCAAGTTAGTGAAGTTACTGAAATTCTTGTAACTGTTGCAGTTAGAGCTTGTAGCAAAGCAGGAGGTATTTGGCCATAGACATTTCCGCTACTGTGAGAGTCATCTTCCTGGGTTCAGAATCAAAAACATATGAAGTGTAGTATTCTTTAGGGTTTTATTGTTAGTTATTAAATATGGCAGTTAGGCTTATTACTCAGGTCATAAATAGAAATGATTATTGCTGGAAATGGTAATTTTAATGGCAGTTAAACAATTTTTCTACTTTTAAATAATTTTATAACACACATGCATTTTTCTTCAAAAGTGTATTTTTTTATTAGAATAAAGGCTTTTTACTACTTTATCCTTAAGCATAACATTTCCAGCCTGCCACTTTAACCCTTAAAAATGAAACCCTACCAATCAATCTTTCTAGTCTGCATGTAATTGCCTAAAGCTAAAATAAAGCTTTTTCTTAGCCAGTTACAGTAGAAATGAGTTAATATATTGGCAGCAGAATAACCATCAGCAATCAGCCGTTAGCTGTTTACTAATGATCTCCCAGATGAATGAAAAAATTTTAGAATCAGTGTTTTACTTCAGGCTGTACATGAACTTAACACTTCAGTTGTAGGAAAAACAACTTATATGCTATACAAATAAATGCTAGCACTTCAGCTCCACAAATTGCAGATCTAGAAAATGTTTGGAACTCAGTTGTAGATCCATGTTATATAGTAAATGTGCTTTTGGGTGACATCAGGTAAAGCTTATTCTTGCAGTTAATCTTACGCTGAGTTTTATGACTTGACTTTATTTAAAAATAATTACTGATGTTGTTAAGTCTTACAGGAATTTCAAATCTGAAGTGTAGGTTATTTTCTAGTGAATTATGACTGAAAAAAATGATGAAGTATGAGAATAGGGTGGTTCAAACTGTTGAAGAAAAATTCGTAAGAATTATTTTTTGGAAAAAATACCCTTTTTTCAGGTGCAACAGACTATAAGAGACTGCTATTCTTTCTCATTCTTTAGTACTAATGCCATAATAAGATGATGTCAAAAAAATACAGAACAAAAATGTGTCACAAAAGTATAATAAAATCATGGAACATAAAATTGTCACTATAGTATAGTAAAAAAAGTCACATTATATACTTTAGGAAATGTAAATACTTTAAGAAAAGAAACTCACTCAGATAATGAGATGAGAAAGAATACTGTCAATCTATTGACAGTTCACATATAACAACAGAGAAGATAGCTTTAAAATTTAACGTGCTTTACCCATTTTAGACTGAAACAGAGCACATCCCTTCTCGATTTCTCATCTGTTCTACTTAGAGGTGGTAAGGACTCAGAACTACTGAAGTGGGTACCCAGAAGCAGTAAAATGGCAGTGCAAATT
Organism: Hystrix cristata; assembly: GCA_004026905.1. Lineage (NCBI taxonomy): Eukaryota > Metazoa > Chordata > Mammalia > Rodentia > Hystricidae > Hystrix > Hystrix cristata. The sequence continues at coordinate 87,734 of PVJO010004389.1, forward strand.
CACAGTTCAGTTTCCAGTGTGGTCGAGTAGTGGTTAAAATAATTGTAGTAGAGTTTTCCCTCCACCTAGAGTTGACTCTCATAGATTCACAGCATAGGACAGATAGGAGGGGCATGCAGGGTGTCCAGGTCAATCCCCTGATGGGGAGGAAGCACAGGGAGGTGGCCATCCAGGGCCTCGTCCTGTGTTTCTGTGGTGCGAGATCTTCAGGGCTCTGCATTTTGATAACTATCTCCCCCACCAAGTTTATGATATTGAAGAGCAACTTGATAAATACACAAATGTCCCAGTTTTTAAAAGTCATGTCTGAGTACTTATGGTTCAAGGTCAAGTGAGTTTTTTTGGAATTTATTTTCTCTTCATACAGTATTCAGCTATGCTAATTAAATCACTGGCAAAATAGAGGCAGGCATCTGTGTCCACTTGATAATTTGTACTGTGAATTAATTTATAATTGCGCGTATGAGAGAGATGCTAAGTTCTTTGTTTTGTTTTTCTGTGTGCAGGTTTCAGCAAGCAGATGGTGGAAATTCTTCACAAACATAATATTCAGTTTAGCAGTTTTGATATCTTCTCAGATGAAGAAGTTCGGCAGGGGCTAAAAACGTATTCCAATTGGCCCACCTATCCTCAGCTTTATGTTTCTGGGGAGCTTATAGGAGGACTTGATATAATCAAGGTTAGAATTGTGAAGTCTGTTCCTTATAAAGAAATTCCATTAAGAGCAAAACTTTAAAATGTGCCATAAATCTAAAATACATATGTCTTATGAATTTATGCATTTACTAACATAAACCTGGAATAAAAACAGCATTTCTAACTTTGATTGAGTATAGCCTCGATCCTGCATTATGATATGATGAAAGAAATTTAGGTTAATGTTTCTTAAATTGATGTATGTGCTTATTTCAGGAGCTAGAAGCATCTCAAGAACTAGATACAGTTTGCCCTAAAGCTCCCAAATTAGAAGAAAGGTAAGTGTTCTAAAAGTTTCAAACAGACTACCATTTAATAAATTTTTTTTATTACTTTTTTTGCAGTACCAGTGACTGAACCTGGTACCTTCACACTGAGCTACATCCCTTGCCCTTTTTTATTTTGAGACTGAGTCTTGCTATGTAGTTCAAGCTGGCTTTGAATTTACTTTGTAACCCAAGCTGGCCTTCAATTCACTGAGGTTGTCCTGCCTCAGCCTCCTGAATGCTGGGGTCATAGGCATGTGCCACCATGCCTGGCTCCCAGCCCTTTTCTAAATTTGTTTTGAGATGGGCTCTCACTAAATTACTAAGTTGCCCAGGGTGGACTTGAACTTTTGGTCCTCCTGTTTCAGCTTCTCAGAGTGTTGAGATTACAGGTGTGTACCACCATTCTTGACTCATGTCTTATTTTAAAAATATTTTTGAATCCAAGAATTGATGATTGCAGGCTGGCAGTTATAATTTTGTTCTTTGCAGGTCATGTAAACTTGGGAATCTCTAATTTGGGCTGGAGAAATTTTAGCAGCAATTTAGTAATTGTGTGGAGAATATTCTTGCTTTTATGGAAATATTATTTTAGTGGATTGACCAAGTTTTGCTTTCCTCTCTGCATCTGGGAGTCAAGATTCCATTGTTTTAGTCCTTGCTCATTGGTGTAAGCACAGCACACTTCTGTTTTCTCGTCTGTGGCCTCAGTCGTACATTAGAACCCTGAGTGTGGAAAGGTGATGTTATGTATGTGTTACACTTTCCAACTGCTCTGACTACTTGTCTTGTTCTTTCTGAACAAGGGTAACTTAAAATCAAGCAGACTTTTGGAGCTTTTATAGAGTAATCTCAGCTTTAGGTGAGGTTATCGTACAGAAATTTTGGACTTTGTAGGAAGATTTTAGGGACTTTTACTATAATACCTACAAATTAATTTATAGGTTTAAAAGGAAATTTATTTTAAAATACATCAGAACATCAGTCATTCTTAGTTATGGCTTAGATTTGTAAAATAAACCTCTTGTAGTTTTACTTGCTGAGGATTTCTGAAAGTATTTAATACTGAATACCTCATTTGTCTGTCCTTAATTAATAAAGTAATCCTCAGAACTGGTATGTCAAACTGACCTTTAATGACACATTTTCTCCCATGATTTGCTCCCATCTTGCCTTTTAGATGAGAAAATGATGTCCTTTTTATTGACTCTGTGTCCTCACTTTTTGTAGTTCTTTCCTGCAGCCTTGGCTCACAAAAGCTGTGCAGCCTCCAAAGCCAGCCGTGCTTTTCTGATGCTTAGAATTGCTGTTCAGTGTATTTTCCTGCTGTCTCTTGAATATATTCTCACTACTGTTTATGTTCTTGTCTCTGTCAAATCTTCTGTTTTCTTAATGTGCTGTTTATAAATCTCCTGGGCTTTCAGACACCAAAAGATACCTGGATAGAACTGGCTAGAATTCTATAGAAAGTATAACACAGTGTATTTTGAGTACTCGTTAAAGGGCTTCTGTGAGCAGTTTGTGGATGTGTGATCATATTTTGACAGGAGTGTGACCAGTGGTTTCTTGGATCGAGGTGGTTGGGTCACTGGATGAGTGGTCAGGTTTCTGTGTCTCCTGCCATTTTCCTGCGAACAGGCTAACCATCCTCTATTGGAAACGTACATGATGGAGCCTTGTGCATGATCTCTGCATTTTGTTTATGCCTACTCTATAAGGAGAGTCTGAGACATGAATTGTTCATGCACTGGTGGAATGAGAACATGGTGGTGTGATTCATTGTACCCACACTGATGTTTCCTGAGATTTGTGACTGAACTTAAGGTTAAATATAGATGATTAACATTTCTGACAGGAGTTACATTGTGATGTTTGAAGAGTGATATAAAATATTGAGTATAAAGTTAAAATGAGAGCATTTGATTGTAGCAGCTAGCGTTAGTTGATGTTCTAAGATTTAGTTCTTTAACCCTCCAGATCTGCCCTTGTGAGCATTAGGAGTGCAGAGCAGTGCAGAGCATCGTGATTGAAAATGGTACTCATGGATCTGGTTCTAGAAATTCTGGATGGGCTCGAAATATAGGTCCCTTATTGAACAATTCCTTACTGAATTGGTTATTATTATTTTTTTTAGTACTATGAGTTGATGGGCTTAAATTGCAACTTGAAGGAACATTCGTTGCCTTAAAAGCTATATTGTGTTTTACAATGGCTTAGGGAGAGAATGAAATAAAGGAAAATGTCAATGCATTTGCTTGTTTAATACCACTCAAAGCTGTGAACTATCATCCTGCTATCCCTCAAATATGCATGTTACTCATGAAGCGGAGCAAAAGTGGTGTTTAATAATTGAGCTGAGCCATTTTATATCAATTTTCTCTCTTCAGGCTCAAAGTGCTGACAAATAAAGCTTCTGTGATGCTCTTTATGAAAGGAAACAAACAGGTAAAGAACTCAAAAATGGTTTTATTTGTAATTTCTTTTGATGTTAACATCTGCAACAAGGGGACAGTTAAATCTTTTTTTCCTAGCTTTAGCTAATGAAGCTGTAGTGGTATCAGGAAGTTATCCAGGCCTTAATTGGTGCTTATGGAGATCAAACAAAGTAATCTGCATTTTGCTTGACTTCATCATCAACATCTCAGCAGGGTGCATTTCTTTCTGCTGCCAAACTTTGTCAGCTAACATGGTCAACACTATTAACACTTTGCTGGTTCTACAGTATTAGTTGCTATTCTGGTACCCTTTGTTTTAGTGTGTGGACTACTGTAGTATATGTCTTAAGTGTGAGGGAAGCTGGTAGTGCATGGGTTTTTGCCTCCAAATCATTGGGTAGAAGTGTCCTCACTGGGACGTAAACCCTGGACCTGACAGGTGTGCTCTGTATGTGTTTGGTGAATGAGTAAAACTGTCTGCAATTCTCATCTGTGATGGGATGATTCTTGTAGCTTTCTGATGAAAGTACATACTGATTTTGCCTCATTTTGAATATCAAGTTTGGTAGATCACTCCACTGATAATTTGAAAAAAATTATCTTTCAGAGTAAGATTGGAATAGAAATTTCTGAAAACTAGCTATAGTCATTTATAATGTGTTTTGCTTAATTCTCTGCTAGTTGTTCAGTAGACAAAGCTGGGCAGAGTTTGGACTACTTTGCAGATAAGGAAACTAATGGTTTGAAAGATGAGGCTGATGGAAAGAGGAAACCTCTGCAGTATTAGACAAGATGCCTTGGGCAGGTGACTTAACCAAAAAGAGCTTCACTTTGCTCTTTTTGTAAATGGATTTAATAATACTTCATAGGGCTGTTGGAAGAATCAGGTTGTTGTAATGTATGAGGAAGTTAATATTGCTAACATAATGAAACTCATTAATTAATATAACTAACTAGTATAATGAAAGAATAAGAACAAGAAAAATAATTAATATAAATTTCAGCAAGTTGAAATCACTGTTAGGGCCCAGATTCTTTGACTGGTTCATCGCACTGGTTCATCATATTGATTAAAAAATCAATAGAAGAAAATCTGAGTGTGGCAGCACACAGCTACAATCCCAGCATTCTGGGAAGCTGGGGCAGTTCTAGCCCAGCCTGGTCCATTTAGTGGTTTAGTGAACCCTGTCTCAAATTGAAAAATAAATAAATAGAAAAGGCCTGGGGATGTAAGAAGAAAAAAGTTTCTTTATTGTCACTGCCAATTATATAATTACAATAGATTATATAATATAATTATAATAAATTATATAATATAATTATAATAAATTATATAATATAATTATAATAAATTATATAATTATAATCTATAAATTATATAATTTGCAATAATGATAGAGACTTTTTTGAGGGGGGTGTACTGGGGAATTGAACCTGGGGCTTTTGCACTGAGCTACATCCCAGCCCTTTTTGAGAAGGGTCTCACTAAGTTGCTCGGGGCAGGCTCCAACTTGTGATCCTTCTGCATCAGCCTCCCCAAGTGCTGGGATTACAGGCATGCGCCACCACGCCAAGACTGTTTTTTTTTTCCTTTGTGATTGTCTAAAGCCGATTTTTATTCGGAACATTTTGTTTTTTTTCTGGAAGCCCAGGAAGATTTCATGTATTTTGGAAACCATAGTGTTGGAACTTTGAAATGTTTATGTGGTGTCAAATCATTTCCACAAGATTGCTAGGATATGGGGTTTCTGTGGCATGAAAAGAAGCATTCCATAACCTTGAAAAAGTTTGATTCCCCTATTACAAAAAGATGAAATATAAGAATGGGAGTTAAAGTCCAGTTGGGAACATGAAAATTATTATCTTAATTATTGCAAAAAGGTTAAGTAGTTAAGATCATTTTGTATAAATTAAGGAATGAAATTAAGCTTCTAAACCAAGATGCACCATGTATAGGTACAGAATAAATGTAATGAATGTGACCATTGTATGTAGAATGTACCAATACATGTTCTTGGTTTAAAATAAAAAAAAAGGGGTTGGGGATTTAGCGCAAGTGGTAAAGCGTTTGCCTAGCAAGCGCAAGGCCCCTGAGTTCAATCCCCAGCACCACCAAAAAAAAAAAAAAAAAAAAAAAAAAAAAAAAAAAAAAAAAAAAAAAAAAAGAGGATAAAATAAAAAAAAAAAAAGAAATTAAGCTTCTATAGAAAATCTAGGTTTGACTTAGGGAACTTTTTTGGACATACAGATTATAAGCTATTAGAATACTTATCATTTTAAGCAGTTACAAAGCAGAGTAAGCCTGTGGGTTGTATATCTGGGGCGGTGTCTAGATGGGTCAGTCCTGAGGGAGAGAGGACATGAAGAAGCACCAGGAGCAGACTAAACACAGTGCAGCTCCCCTGGTGAGTGCTTGCTGGATTGGCAGCATTGGGCATGGGTGACATGGGACAAGGGCTGTATTGGTTGACAAAGTATTATCTACAGACACGACAGTTTGGACATATAATATGTGAATTTTTATTTTTTAATTTAGGAAGCAAAATGTGGATTTAGCAAACAAATTTTGGAAATACTGAATAGTACCGGGTATGTAAATCTTATTTTCAAATAGTGTATTTAAAAAATGCCAACTTCCCAGTTCTGCCACTGATGCTTTTTAGTTTCAGTGTCTGGATCTATTCATGTTTTTAAAATATTTATTTTTGTAATGTTTTGTGAATGCTTCAGAAAGTTAGAACAAAAATAGAATTTTCTGGTCAATGTTCTCACCATGCATTGTATGTAGAATGTTTTACAGGTTGTTTAAATTTTTTTTAAATAAATACTTTCAAAAACTATACCTAAAACTGATGGGCACATATTAAGGTCCGCTGCCTAGATCTGAAAGGGGAGACAAGTGAATTTAAATTGTAGCAGATTTTTATTCTCAACTACTTTTGATCTACTGGGTGATGAAGCTGCCAGGTAAGAACATTGCTATTGATTTTTGTGGTTAAAAACAAAACCACTTGCAGTTAGTGCGTGTTTTGTTGTGTTTGTCAAGTATTTTTTTTTACTTATTTCTCTTATGTCTAATTGCTTCTTTTTAAAATTATAATTTGTATCCTAATTATACTTTTTTCTGTTTTGTTTATTTATTTATAAATGAATGATTGAATGACATGGTCTCTTTATGTAGTTCAGGGGGCCTTGGACTCACTATGTAGCCAAAGCTGGCCTTACACTCACGGCGATGCTCCTGCCTGAGTCTCCCGAGTGCTGTGATTATAGGCGTGTGCCACCATGCCAGGCTTCTATTTCTACTTTTAACTAGATTAGATTATCCAAACCTATGAAATTATAGGGAAAATAATCTTCAAAGTATTTCCTCACTCTTGGGCAGGATTGAAGATAGTCAATTTAGCAGTATAGATTAAATACAGTTTTAGAGATTAAAACAAAAAAAAAACCTGTTGATTTCTTCAAATTATGGTGAAAATTTTATAGAAGAGAGTATGTTGATTGTAATTATGACCTCAAGCCTGTTCCGTTCTTAATCCTGTTGTAGGCTGTTGGAGGAAAGCCTGGTATGGTTTTGGTCATTTTTTATAGACCCCTTTCTTTGTTCTTTAAGAAAACTTTGCTAACCCCTTACTTAACCCAGTATTGCATAGATAAAATCCAGATGAGTGTATGTCTTGGTATGGTTTATTGTGTATAGTACCAGATAGATTAAGTAACAGCATCATTTCCGTTGGTCTGTGGTAAATCTTGTTAGCAGTAGTTTACTTTTCTTGACTATTTTAAAAACACCAAATAGGTTTTACAATTTTTTTTAAAAACTATAATTCCTGTTAAAATGTTTTTTTCTTTTTGTAGTGTTGAATTTGAGACATTTGATATTTTGGAAGATGAAGAAGTAAGTTCTGGGTTTTCTGTTTTGTCCTTTGTTTAGCTTTAATTGTTGGGTCTGGTAGGAAGGTCTCAGCATTCCTGTTGTTTCTTTAGGTCCGGCAGGGATTAAAAGTGTACTCAAACTGGCCAACCTATCCTCAGCTGTATGTGAAAGGGGAGCTTGTTGGAGGATTGGATATTGTTAAGGTAAGGTCTGTTTCCTTAAGAAGTGAAAAGTTTGATGTTTAGAAATTATGTTGAAAGGAAACCTTGAAGTTGTCTAGCTCCTCTTTTCCCCAACCTCAAATTTAGCCTTTTCTGCAGCAATATTTCGGTTTCTGTGTGCATAATATCTCATCCTTCCTACTGCATCAGACTGTTAACCCCTCCTACCTGACCTAGTCTGTGGTCTCCTTCCCTGTCACTCTGGGCCTTATTCAGGAACTCCGCACCTCCTAGCCAGCTGCCAGCCAGTGCCCAGCCTCTGTAGCTTGGCATTCAGGTGAGCTGAAGCTCTGGAGAAGTTTGCAGCATTTTAATTTTATTCCCATTGTACTAAATCCTACAGAACTTTCTTCCATGTTTACCTGCCTTTCAGCCTTTCTTTATCCTTTCCTCTTGGCTTTGGATTTTCTTGTATAGTCTGTAATTAAATCTTATTTCTTCATTCTTTAAGACCTAATTTGTCTGTAAATTTCCAGCCAGAAACGTCTGCTCCTGCTCCTGAAATTTTTGTGTCTTTTTATTTTCACGTTATTGTGGTTGCTTTTTACCTTGTACCGTTTCCATTTCTGCCCTCACCTGCATGGTGTGAAGATAAGGAGTCCCAGAGGCAGCAGACAGGCTGGAAGCCTGGAGCTGGTCCAGTTCTTCCCTCTGTGCCACAGTAGCTACAGGTTTTTGACCTCAGGTGCTAGGACTCTGTTAATTACTAGTCTTTAAGCACGTTTACAGAAGGTACTGTTTCGTATACATCTTGAATTCTTCCTGATACTCTCCATAATTTAGTGGGTTAGTTAGTGGTTGTTGGTTCAATGAAAGACTTGGATTTTCCACTTTGGTTTACTGTAAATAAATTCTCAAGTGTGTTGTAAATGGCTTTTCTTATATTTAATATCTAGAATTTAAGGCAACCCCAACTACTTACTAGTGCCTGTGTGCTTCATACCTTTTTTGGTTATTTAGGCCAGGACAGTAAAGGAAAGTTGTAGCTTTGATAAGCCCCCAGACTCTCTACCTTAGTGCAGTACACACTGAACACTGTGTTGAGGAGTATGGCAGTGAGAAGTACGGTAGAGAGGCCCAGCAGGAAGGCCAGTTCCCTAGGATGTGAACTGTTGTAGCAGGCAGGCTGGGAGGCTCCTTCAGGATTCGAGATTGCCGTCAGGCTTTCTGCCTGCTCAGTTAGAGACTGGTCTCTGAGGTCAGGTCTTTAACATTTTAATGGAAAACAAGTATAATAGTAAGCAGTGCTACTTACAGTTGTAAAATAAAGTTTTTAATATATACTTTTATGACACAAAGGAATGTCAGTCTCACACTAAAGTGACAACTGGTACTTTGGACCAACATGTTTTATAAAGTCATGGCTTGATCTCCGTGACTCCAGAGACTGTCTTTTGTCCTGTGGTTGCATCTGTGTGGGCTTTGTTTCCTGTCTAGTGCCAGGTTTGATGTCACCTCTGAAACAAACCAGTGAGGCCCTCAATCCTGAAGGAAAAGAAAAAGTTTAACGCTGTATCTTTTGAGTAGCCCTGAAGCAACAGAAATAGACCTACATTTGTAATTTATATGTATGTATCTAGATAGATATCTATATATAGAGGTCTTATTTTTGTAAGCCACAAACTGTTTTCAAGCCCCAAATACTCCTGAGCCTGTTGTTGTCTGAATGTTTTGTAGCCTATACCTTAGCCATTTGTAACTCTTGGGAAGATACAATCAATAAATCTCATTTAATTTGAAAGCTAAGCTGTGTGGGTAACATCTTTTTAGATATCTAACAGGATGTTATATGACTTCTTATGTTCACTTGCTAAGAACATGTACATTAGGAAATTTGTGATATTATTAACATTTTTCCTTGAGACAATAATGTGAGACTAGCTATTATGTTGCCATTTTGGTCTGTTTCTTACAGAGTGCACTTTTTCATCTTGAGTTCAGTTAAAAACTATTTGCCAATTTGGCTAATTCTGGCAGGCTTCTTCTGTTAGAGCATTGAGTTCTTTTTTTGTTGACTGAGTGACTAAGTAAATGAATGAATTACTCCCAGTGACTTGGTCAATGTAGTGTCCTGAGAAAGATGGCTGCTACTATATACTCAGTGAACTAATCTTTCCTGTAAAGAGTGAGTAGCTCAACACAGTTGTTCAGAGTGTTTGGACTTAAAAGAGTTCGTTGAGAGTGATTTGGAATATTTAGATCAGGTTGCTGTTTAAAGTGCTGGTTTAATGAATGATGCTCATAAGAAGCTCTGGTGCTTTGTGTAGATGACTTCATGAAATCCCCCAGTGGTCTAGGAGAGAAGGATTCTTGTCTTCAGTTGGCAGATGAGGAAACCTGGACGTGCATGGTAGAGCTACACATCGTTGTGAAGCCAGTAGGTTTACCTGGAGGCTGCCCAATCTCTCCACTGAGCTGTGGGGCCTACTTGCCTTCAGAAATTGTGCTCATAAAACTGCTGGGTCTTTCATATAGCAGGATGTCTACTTGTTTAATAGGCACGGAAGCTTGTCTGGATTTTTGTATGGCAGAATCTGCCTTGTTGATTTTAAGCCAGAGAGGAGGTGGTGTGAATTTTAGTGATTTTATTGATTGGTGTTTATGTTGCTTAGTGATAATCTGAAATGTTACATCAAATACTTGTTTTGAACAAGAAAATCTCATTCATCCTTTATTGCCATGTTTCAGACTTGGTGGCTGAAAATGTAGAACCTGTTCCATAGTTTGAATTAATCTGTGGAATCTCTTACGGAGCTTGTCTTTCTTCTGAATTACTATCTCTTTTTAATGATTTCTGGCCTTGCGTTTTCCTGGTACTGTAGCTTTTCTTGAGGCATAGATAGAGTCCCAATTTGTTAAAACAGTGCAGCCTATTTACTGTCTGTGAGGGAAGAGCAAGAGCAGGGTATACTGTGCCTTTGAGTAGGCACATTTCTGTCACATTACTTCCTTCTTCAACATTGTGAATCATTTGATTTTTTTCTCTTATTTATTGTATAATTTAAGTAGGGGGCTTCAGTGCTTTCTCCAGCTGGTCTCTTTGCTGATGTTAAACTGTTAGTATAAGAATCCCTTCGTTTGTGTTTTATTTTGTTTGAGACAGGGTCTCTCTCCGTATTTCAGGCTGGCCTTGAACTCACTATGTAGTCCAGCCTGGGCTCAAACTTGCTACGATCCTCCTGCCTCAGCTTTCCAAGTGCTGAATTATAAGTGTGTACTACCATGTCCAGTTTAAGAATTTCTTTTTCACTTTGTAATCTGATAGTGTGCAGGCAATTCTATGTATCTGTAGTTCCCTTCATATGGATTCAACTAACAAAGAATTGAAAATATTAAAAAAAAAAAGATGTACAGGCCCTTTGTTTTCTAAGCTATACGGTGTAGCAAGTATTGTGTAGCATTTACGTTGTTCTAGGTATTGTAACTGATCTAGAGATGATTTAAAGTATATGGGAGGGTGTGTGTAGGTTGTATGTAAATACTGTGCCATTCTATACATGAGACTTGAGGATCTGTAGATTTTAGTATCCTTGGGTATTCTGGACCCATTCCCCTCATGGATACCCAGGGACAGCTGTATTATTTTTGTGGCATAATATTTAGTTTGTGAATGTTGGAAAACTTGGAGTTTTAATCTAATAGGTGTTCCTTTTGGTTTTCAAGTATAGAGACAAACTATAATAGTTTATATATTTTCATTTTTATATATGCATATATGTTAATATTGTTTTTTATTTGTAGGAACTGAAAGAAAATGGTGAATTGCTGCCTATACTGAGAGGAGAAAATTAAAAATGTTAAATGTGGAGTCCATCTATTGCAAGATATTTACTTTCAGTGGAGCAGTTCATGATTTAGTCCTCAGAAATGGACTAGGACCAGAAAAATGCTTCTTACACAGTTATGCTTTGTGTATTTCACAAGGTTGTGCTAAATAAATGTATGTTACATTTTTTTCCACCAAAAATAGAATGTAATAAACATCTTAAAAATAATTGTGTGCAAAAGTGTATCTTTGTAGTGATGTCAAACATATAGGTACTGTAACTAATGCCCTTTAAATCCTTTTTCTTAACTTGTGGGTGTCTTGTAGCAATTAGGGAAGACACTCTTCAGAAAATGGAGAATGCTGATGGAGCACAGTGCAGCGCAGCATTGAGAACAACTCATGTGCCAGCCCAATGGCTCCCCTCACTGGCAAAAGGTCTCTTTACAGCTCTGGGAAAATTCTACTAAAAATCTTTTTCTGCTGGTATTGCTGAGCTTAGCACTGCTGAAATTGTAGAGGCTTTGTGGGAAGTCTGCCTTTCACATTCATTGCAACAGCTCCAGACGTGCATTACCAAGGAATGTTCAGCAGGAAGTGATTTCTCATTGAGGGTGTTGTAGCAAGCACGTTTGTTGTGGTATCTAGAAGAGTGTGTCAGGACAAAGAGCAAGAATGTGTTATCAGTTTGTTTTAAGCATCTTATCTTAATCATTGTAATAACCATATTGATTTAGCCCTTCAAGTAGGTTGAGAACATTCTGAGGTCCATGAAAATTTCAGTAGAGTTTTGATCCTGAGTCTCAACATATTTGAAAAAGAGTTGCCTCACTAGGCTTCATTGGAGAAGCCTTACCTCCCTGGGTCTGTTTTTGGCACCTGTGGTACGTTATATTTATTAAATTATCCCAGCCACATTCTGATCCTCCCTGGTGGTAGGAAGTAAAGGGACACGTGAGGTGGTAATTTAGTCGAGAGCAACAAAGGAGGCAGAGCGTTATGAGCCCTTCACCAGAGCTCTGGTGGCGCTGCCTCTTCACTCGGGCTGTGTCCCTGCTTTGGGTGGGGATTAAAGATGGACATGGCCTCCTTTCTTGTAGGAGTTAGGATGCCCATCATGGTGAATTTTTTTTCTGCTGTGTGTAGATATCTCTTCTGAGATCTTTTTTTTTTAAATTAAATCAAAACTGATGTATAAATAAAACTTGTAAAATGCAGATGGGAGTAGAACTTTGAAATTTTATTAAGCCATTGGTGTAAGGGGGGTGTAAATAGAGGAAGGATTTATAATTATCTTTCATACTTCCACCAAAAAATTATTTGCATGCAGCATTTATTTATGTACTGGCTATTGAACTCAAAGAAGGCTTTGCACATGTTAGGGAGGTACTCTACCACTAAGCTATATTCCTAGCCCCTAAGTTGATTTTTATCCTCACCTTATCCAAAGTAAGAATACCTTTGCTGTCACAGATTTGTTAAGCTGTCTGTTTTCCCCTTAATATGCTTTTGAAAATACCTAACTTTCAACATAAATATATATAACATAGATTGGAGAATTTGGGAAGCACTGTTGTGGCCAGAGGCCATTGACGTGCTGCTGTCACATGGCTTGTGCATTTAGGAATGCTTTGCTCCCTTTGGTCAACTCTGGGTGTGACACCAGGCATCAGTGAAGACCTCCTCTCCTGAGTGTCTGGCTTGGGTCATGGGTCAGTGTGAAAGTTTATGGGAGTTGCCACTGTGTCCTGCATGGTTTATCCTTTATCCTCTTTTTTTTTTTTTTAATTTTTAAAATATTTTGCAGGGCTGGGGATTAAACCCAGGGCCTTAGAGCATACTAGGCAAGTGCTCTACCACCAAGCTGTACCCCAGTTCATACTCTTTATTCCTCTTGAATACTAGCCCATTTACTCCAGGTAAGTTGGAGTGACAGTGAGCCAGGCATTTCTGGCTAGATATGGAGATGGTTAAGAGATCTTGTTTATGCAAATTGATGGGCATTCCTAGCCTGGTTTTATGAAGAATATTTTAGCAGGTGAGATACTTGGGCCTGATTAAATTTTCCTTATCAAATTTTCTATCAGAATAACTTGTGAATGACCTTATAGTTGAGCCAGCCCTTCTAGACTTGTGTTGTCAAAATTGAAATCCTTTCTGTTTGTCGAGTGTTAGAGACAAAGTTCTTTGCTAGCATTCGAGAAATCCAGTAAGTTCACAAGGAAAGGACTGTAGGGACAGCGGGATTAGTAGGAAGGGATAGATTTGGATGGGCCCTTGACACTTGTGTCTCTCCATCTGTGTCTAGATTTTAGGTAGCAGTCAGAAAGCTGACAGTCTGGTTTTTTAGCTGCTTACCACAAGGTAGTGTGTGACCCATGACTTCCCCAAATAACTCCAACTCCCCTTCTTGAAGTGAAGCTAACAACAAATCTCTTGCCTTGAGTTGTCAGAAGGGAGTCTTATGTTCCCCTTTTTCCACATCCAAGGAAGAGAGAAACTGGAAAAGCCCCCTCACCCTGCCAGATGCTTCCCCTACCCAAATTTATCCAGCCCCTGATAACTAGCATAGCAACCAATCAAGTAGGGCCCCCTCCTGGGGATGGGTGATATCAGGCCCCAAATCCTATAAATCTGGACCCTCTCAGGCAGCATTCCAGCTCTGGACATCCCCACCATCTTGTTGGAGGTGCTTTCGCTTTGCTCTGACAATAAAACTTCTTTTACTTCCACTGTGGTCTCCCTTGCCTCTCCTCTTTCTATGACGGAGAGAGAGACAGTTCCTAGGCAGAAGTGTGTTGGGGGTACTGGAACTCCAGACCCACTCCAGAGGCAACAGGACTTTTTTTTGTGCTTGGGATCGAATTTGGGGCCTTGCACTTGCTAGGTGAGTGCTCTACCACTGAGCTAAATCCCCACCCTGAAAAGACTGTCATTTTACCTGATGCTTCGTAGAGTGCTTGTCAGGGAAGGGAACTTCCAGGGAGGTGCTATGAGGAGTGTTTAGCAAGTTTAATAGTAGCCTGGATATAGTATGTCTAGTAGTATGGTGCTTGGGGAGCAGGGACTCTGGAGCTGACTTGTGGGCTAGCTTCCTCAGCCTCCTGGGTGTTTTGGGGAGCTCATCACCCCCAGGGGTCGGTGAGGAGAGAGTTGAGTCTATGAAGTGCTTAGAACATCTGGCACTGGAATAGTCGCTCAGTGGAGACATCTGCTGCTGTGGCTTTAGCTGCCTATGTGGAATTAAGGTGCCTTTATACCTGTGATAAATTGGTGAAGTCCCTTTTATCCCCAGGAAATAAAGCCTCCCATTTGGCAGGGTTGATTGCCCTTCTAGAAGTGGCTATTAAGTAGGAACCCGAGGGGCCCTCAAACAGGAAAGCTTTTAACTCCTGGCTTGTGCCTGGATGCAACTTCTTTGTCAGGGAAGAGTTCTTGGGAAGTTGTTACCTCTTAGAGAAATACTCCAGGAACGGAATTTTATCACAAACGGAAAAAAGCCAGTAAATGAGGCTAGGAGGTGATGATTCTCTTTGCAGGTGAGGAACTGAGAGATCAGTAACTTGTTCAAGGACACAGGTGTAGGGATGGAGCTGGGTTTTCTGTCTGGGGTTAATGTATTTGACTCTCAAATCTGATGTTTGCTCCTCCCGAGAGGCCTTCCTGTCAGAGGTGTGTGGAATTAAGTTGCATTTATATCCGTGCTAAGAAACTGGTTGAGACCATTTTCAGGGAATCAGTCTTGACTCAGACAGTACCTCTTTCAGACTGAATGATTTCCTAAAGTCTAAGAGTAGGTTTGGAGACTGCTTTTGTAGGTGAATGGTTCAGAACTTCCTGTAATAATGTAAATACCCCTTTTAATAGCATCAGGTGGTTTGTCCAGCTGAGCCTTGCAGAGCTGCCCTTGAACTGCAGGTGTCAGCCCTCAAGTAGCCAGAGTCTAGGCCTTGTCTGGCTCAAGAAGGAAGAAGAAAGTCATTTTGACATTTTCAGTCTTTACAAAAGTGTTTATTCTACTGAGTGTAATGAGCCTAATGTTTTAAAGCATTTTTTTTTGTAATTATAAAGTCTCATTTTAATAAGACTACATTCTAGTCAAGAAAGTAAGTGCTTGGCTTGGGTAGTCATTACCTGCCTCATCGGAAACAATTGCTCAAGACCTAGCCCTATCCCAACAGTCCAGTTTGAAGTTAAAAGCCTAAGATTACAATATGGAACATGACTTCTGAGTTAATTTTTAAATTGAAATTAGTTTTCTTGAAGTTGGCAGTTGGAACTTGTAATAAAAATTAAAACATTTTTCCTCTAAATAAAATATTTGGTTCTTTGCAGAAAAATTCATGTCTTGATGCATTATTTCAGATATTAAACCCTAGGAATGAATCCAAGTTGGTGTGGCTTACCGACGCTCATTTACCACGTGGGTGATTTTAAAGATGTTTGTATAACTGATATTCCTGTTCCAGTTTCATAGTCTTGGGCACTTTTTCCGTGCAACTTTGATAGTTACGGATGTTCAGATTTGGAAGATGCCGGAATTGGGTTTTAGAGACAGTTCAGCTGGGCGTGGGCTAGGCTCTTTAGGCTGCAGCCTCCTTGGAGTCTTGGAATGTTTAAGGCCCTGTACAGGTTCCATAGCGAGGCACTGGGACTTGAACCATGACTCCCAAGTCCAACCCTGGGTCCTACACCTGAAGCTCCATGTGGCACAGCACAGGACAGCCACATAATTGAGTCAACTTGCAGAAGTCTCCAGCTTTTGAAGTGACACGCATGTTTACCTTTGTGTTAGGAGTAGTGAGCCTTTAAAAAAGTTTCATGACTTGGCAAATTCTAATATAAAAGCCCCACTCATGCTCCCCCACATTTACCTATGTGGCTATCAATATATATAGTTAAGTGTATTTAATTTCTAGAAACATCACATTTTATTTGAGGAAGATTTCCTACATGAACACTGGAGGGAGAGCCTGAGTTGCTTGTTGGGTCTGTCTAGGAAACCCGCCTGCTCGCCTGCCATCCATTCACCCACACACCCATCCGCCCACCTCTCTGGTCAGGGTTTTTGTATTCAGGAGGACTGCTCCTCTTCAGATACACAGCCTTGCTTCAAAACAAAGCTTATGATCTGGTTGTGGGTAACATTATCTGAAGAAAAGGGGCGGATTGGTAATTTTCATAGGAATTAAAATACTTTTTATGCTATTGCCTTGTGTTTGTGGCTTAAAAGGAAGAGCCATGATAGAAGGAAAAATTGAAAGGAGCTTGGATGCCCTCAGAGAGCCCTGTCATCTATTTCCCCCTCTCTTCATTCTTTTTTTCTTTTAATAGTACTTTGAAGAATGAGGTTCCAGGGCATTTGGCTGTGGTGATGCTGGTGGAAGGAAGGTCTTTGCTGGTTTCGGAGTCAGCCAGGGCGCTGCTTCTTGGCCTATCTGCCAGTCCTCACATCAGGAAGGTCTTTGTCCTGGAATCATGAGCTCCTGGCGGGCCGGGAGCATGTCCCGCAGTGAGGAGGGTCAGGCTCAGGATGGTCCCAGGCAAAAAGGCTGAGTGTGGAGGCGGCTCTAGGGTTTTGTGCTACATTTCTGGTTCACCTCCTGTGCCGGCATTCTGGCTGCACCTTTTCGCCGTGTGTCTGGAGGCACAGAGTATATGTAGTTTCACAAATTTGAATGTACCAACACATTGCTCTTGGAGAAGATGCTGAAAGGCATGCTCTGGGGAGTGATGGGTGGGTCCTGCCCCTCCTGATGCCCACGGCTGGCACCCACGCGCTTGGAGTCCCTGGTTCCACTTTGGGACGGAGGCGCTTCGGCGTCACCTGTGCGCTGCTTGGGAAGGAGCCACCTACGTTGCCCCTGCAGAGCCTGCATGTAGGGCCAGCTATGTAAATTGTGGGGCAACTATTGCTCAGAAAACATGACAGAATCCCTTTAAATTACTCAGAAGTAAAGCTTTCCCCTCATATTTTCTTGTTATTCGTGTATTTGATTTGCTGTATACTGTGGTGCTAAGTGAATCACAACTGTTCTGTGCAGTGACATTCTAAATGCATATGCAAGAGCGTTTAACTTGTATGTGGAATACCAGAGAGGGCATGCTTGTGTCACAACTTCCGCCAGAATGGTAGAGACTTGGCACAGAAGGAAGCTATTTCATTTGTTCTGTGCACGTTCCCTCAGTCCTCTGCCTATGGAGGGGACAGCTCAGGGGCCCTATCGTTGCCTCAATTCTGGGGCATTCTCAGTGTAAGTAGTACAGACAGGGAATGCATCAAACTGTTTGTGGTAGGTTCCTTGGTTGCTAGTGTTTCATAGGATGCTGCAGCCTTCTGTCTGTGTTGGAGGCATGTTGTAGTTTGAGGAGGAGGCATGGTGGCTGTCTGGCACCTGCTGTTTTGGTCACACTCACCTTGTACTTGCTTTGAGTCTCTGAGTTCCACACATGGGGGTTCTGTGCTTCCGGGATGTTGAGAGCACCCTATGCCCACGGGCTGGGAAGGAGCACCCCAGATCTGCTCACGTCCACGATCTTGTCCCATTAGACTTCACTTACAAAGTAAAATTATTAAGAGTTTCAGGACAGTGACAGCAGAACCTTTGACTGGGGGGCTTCTGAGCGCAGAGCCCCGTGGCTGCCCAGGCCACAGGCAGGTGAGAGGGCCCCGCTTCCACGGGGGTGGCCTGAATGGCTGGGGAGGGATCAAGCCTGCTGGATGTTCTTCCCTGGAATTCCTGTTAAAGGACCCCTTTGTTTAAATGTTGTTCTAGTGAGTCTTAAGTGTTCACTGGAGAAATTCACACATTACTGCCAGGGTGTGCTTTCACCGAATGCTGATGTAGAACAGCCAGCACATGTCTGGTGCTTGTCAGGTATGTGGGAAGTGATTTAATTCTCATAATCCTGTGAGAACCCCATTTTAGGGGAGGAAACTGAGGCACAGAGGAGAAGCAAACCGCCCAAGGTCACAGAGGACCTGGTAGAGCTGGAATCTGACTGAGTTTTTGGCTCCAGTGTTTGTCCTCTTAACCCCACAGGGTATATGCAGTCACTCAGTCTACTCCTTTGGCTTGGGAGGGAAGATGGCATGTTCCTCCAGGTGGCCAGGGACAAAGGGCACTGAGCAGAGTGGAGGGGAGTTGGGCCGAATGCTAAGTAGCTTCACTGGAGGAGAAAGCTGACAATCAGAACTACTGTGAAGGCCAGGCCTGCAGGAAGCGCTGCGTGGAAACTGAGGACCCAGTGCAGCGGGTGTTCTGGCTGGACTTCTGCCTGTGGGAAAACAGGCCCCCCAAATTTGCCAAAGCAGGCAGTCACTCCGGGCCAAGTGACTCGGCCAGTGTTAACAGGCTGGTGCCCTGCTCCGCTGCTGGAGCCCCATTAGCGTTCAGGCTTGGGGTGGGAAGGCGGGATTCTCCCAGAAGGCAGATCCAGCATGCGACAGACCTGGCAGTGCAGATGGGCGGGAGCCCCCCACCTCGGGCACGACCTTGAGGGTCTTGTGCTTCACCGACTACAGAGGGCAGGTTCGCGCTCGCAGAGCAAGAGTTCCAATGGATACTTTTCGCATGTAAACTTTAGAGCAAAATCTCAAGTGTCCAGTCCTCTGATACTGACAAATATACCTGCATGATCTGGACGGCTACAGTGTGAATTTAGAACCATCAGAGTCCTTGGTGTGCTGTTTTGGGTCACAGCAGATTGCCCCGTCTGTACTGATCCCTTCTTCTCCAAATTGTTTCTGTCCCCCTCCTCAAGGACCCTGGTGCACACAGGGGTGGATGCCACAGCTGGATGCTCAGGTTGCGACGGCACTGCCCCTCGCCCAGGGGTGGGCGCTGGGGTGGCCCCAGTGCACTCCCTTAGAGAGGGGTCTTCCCAGGCACGCCTGGACCCGGATGCCAGTGTCGCCGCCCGTTTTGAGCCCGGCCTGGCTTAGGTCGGGTTCCTGTCCCTGACTGCTGGGTGCCCTGGTTATGGGCCCCTGCAGGGGGGCCCCACTGCTTCCGTTCCCAGGTTAAAGGGTCAGTTCCAGCCCCCGGCCCGGTGACGACAGGCGATGCCCGGATTCACCCACCGACTCTGAGCTTTCCTGCCTCTGTGGCCTTGGAAGGACTAGGCCAGTGCCCTCCCTTCGGGTCACTGCTGGACGGCGGAGGTCAGCCCTCGGCTGCAGACCTTTGCGGCTGGCGGTGGCTGCACATGTCCACGAGAGGGCGCTGCACACCGCGCTCCCATCGGCCGGCCGCGCCGCCTGCAGAAGCGGCCTCCGGACGCCGGGTGGCACGCGAGGACCAGACCGCGCAGGAGCGGGCCGGGAAGCTCGCTAAGCTCGCCGCCGCGAACGTGTGCGGGCTTGCGGGAGCGCGGAGGGGGTCGGTGTCCAGGACGTGCGGCGTGCAGCCTCCTTCGCGGATCCAGCCCCCCAGACCCCGCACCCCCTAGTCCGCGCACCGGAGCCACCTCGCGTGTCAACGCTGACTGGGGTCTCAGTCCCGCGGTGAGACGCCCGGGGCCGCCCTGACCCGCACCGCGCCGGATTTATTTTCAGGAGCAGTTTTATATTCTCAGGAAAGTTGAGTAGGTATTTCGCCACGTTTTTATAGACACCCTCCTCTGCAGTTTCCCTTACCTTTAACGCTCTACATTAGTAAACTACGTTTGTTATACTCGATGAGCCAATATTGATATAATTAGCTGAACCATACTTCATACCATAGCCTTAGTTTTCACCTTAAGTTCCTTTTCTGTCCCAGGGTTCCACATTGCATTTAGTCGTCTTATCTCTTTAGGCTCTTCTTGGCCGTGACAATTTCTCGGACTCTCCTTGTTTTTGATAACCTCCGCAGCTGGAGGAAGCATGGTCAGGAATTTTGTGAATGTTCTCTATTGGGATTTGTTTTGAGGTTTTCCTCACGATTAGGCCGGGGCAGTAGTTTTTTTGGGAGGAGGATCACAGAGGTGAAGCGCAATTTCCTCACATCCTGTGAAGGGGCCCCCTGTCGACGTGACTTGGTCGTCTGGTGAAGTTTGTCAGGTGTTTCCACCGTGATGTTACCCTTTTCTCTTTTCCATACTGTACTCTTTGAAAGTCACAGTTTGCAGACCACACTTAAGGGGCTCTCAGAGCGGGGATATTTATATAAATCACTTGGAATTCTTCTATTTGGAGATTCTTGGATATTTGCATGTTCTCCCATTTGTTTGTCCAGTCACTTATTCATATCAGAATGCGCTCATGGATACATACTTCATATACCTAAGGGGGTAGGGAGTACGTAGTTATACAAGGGCATATATACTTGGACATTTATTGTATGGGTCTTGATTCTTGTCTTTCAAGAATATTTCAAATGAGATGAAAAAAAGATGGGTTTAGAGCCAATATCGAGGGTTGAACCAGACTGGGGATGGTCACTTAACCAGAACATGGCCCCCATGGTGGGAGTGGCTGGGTCTGGCTCAGTGGCTGCTCCAGCTGCGTCTGCACTTTCTGCTTGCCCTGGCCCCTGTCTGTGCTAATTGCTGTGGTCATGTCAGAAGCTCCTGGGACACAGGTGTGGCTCCTGGCAGGTCCCACACCAGCCTTAACAGTTGCCCCTGCTCAGCTGATACGGAATCCATCTGGGCCCCACTGAGACCAGAGCCCTGCTCTCCAGATGGCACTGTGGCCCTTGCTGGGCACATGCTCCCTCCTTTTCATCAGCTCACTGTAGAAACATTGTGGCAGGAAATGCAACTTTGTACGGTGCTGAGCTGGAAAGTACCAGCTCTGGCCACCCCATCTTCTGCAGGATCTTCTGATAGATTTGATGTGCCCCCAAATGCATTTCTGCCTGGCATTTGGGGCTATGCCCACAGTGCCAGTGCGGGGTATCTGTGGGGGCCTGACTCCCTTTTCCTGAGCCCACCCCAGCCTCCTTGGATGACTTCCAGCATGGGGTGATGGATGTGAGCTCATTATCTTGTCTGTCTTGGGGAAGGTATTAGCTTGGCAGTTAACAAAGGATTTTAATTAAAGAGGGAAGAATCATTTTGGCAAACTAGCCTTGTTCCCAAACTTAAATGGCCTGTCAAAGTTATAAATTTAGTTAATTTCTACAGAAGCCTCACTATTTTGGGGGAATTCAGCTGGCAATCTAGGGGAGACATAACCCTGGGCTGGGCACCTTGGGAGAAGCTCGCTTCCTTCTCACCCACTCTTCTGTGAAAGCCCCCAGCAGCTGTCCCCATTCCTGTACTCCAGGCCACCCTGAAGCTGCTGCCAGACCACCAACAGATTTTTGAGGTTGCCTCTGACTCCTTCTCTGTGTCCTTCTCCCCTGAGCCCGGCCGGTTGCACAGTGGCCTTACCGCTGTGGATGTATTTGTATTTACCTCTGTCCTGTGCTCTCTCCATATGCCAGCCACTGGGACCTTAAAACACTTTTTGAAATAGTTGTGTGTTCACATGGAATTGTAAGAAATGATACACAGAAATTCTTTTACCCTTCTGTCAGTTCTTCTCAGTGGGAACAGCTTGCAAAACTGTAGCCTGGGTTCAGAATGTAGCTCTGGTATAGCACATACACGCTGGAGGCCCTGGGTTTGATCCCTAGAACTGCCAAAAAGAGAAGAGGAAAGGAAAGAAACTATAGCATAATAGCACAGGTAGGATATCAACACAGATGCAGTCCACAAACATTACTCAGATTTACCAATTTTGTGTGCACTAATTTGTGCATTTAGTTCTACGTGATTTTATTTCGTGTGTAGGCTTATGCACCTGCCTCCATAGTCAAGTTACAGAGCAGCTGGTACCCATGAAGTTCTCTTTTCCTCTCCTTGGTACCCAGCTAATGGATAAGATCCCCTGTGGGAGGAGCTCGACTGGGGGAGGAATATCACTTGGGGAAGGTGCTGGGCGTTCTCCTTTAAATTCAAGGGTAGTAGAGTATTAACTTCCTTCTAAACACCAAAGTCAACGTAGAGACCAGGGCAAGCTGCCCATTAAGAATTTTGCTGGAAATGTGTTTGGTTACCTGTGCAAAATGTAGATAATTGATTTAAAATATACCTCAAAATAAAATTGTAAGTCAGACACCAAGTTTTCGACTACTAGGAAGTTGTGTGTTGTTCTCCTGTGGGCCTTGGATTATCTGAGAAATGTGCTGTTTTATCCCAAGCTAGCAATGGGAAGGGACATTTCATCTGGAGATTTCACAGCACACTAGATTTATTGTAGCAACAGCCCTCCTAAAGAGGTGCTCAGAAAGATGATACTCCAATAAAAAGCTCGCTAGTTCTCAGTGAAAAGTCAGAGTTGCAGAACATCGAGAAAGCAATTTGGCTTCATTACCTTTAAGTGCACTGCACATTACAGACGTATGGGGAAATCAGAGACGCTGGGTGAGTTAATGGAAATGCCCTTTTACTACAGGGACACATTCCACAATGCTTTTTCATAAACATAAATATCAAAACCTTATTACTCCTAAAAACACCCTTTCATGTTTAATTGTGAATTCCCTGGAGCCCTGGTTATGATGAAGTGCTGGTGCCCCAGGACCAGGCTCTGGATTGCATGCTGGCTACGTGTGGTCCGAGTGACCCCAGATGGACCTTCCCTGTCTGAATACTGGGCTGTGGTCAGGCGGCTGCTGAAGGCCTGCCCTTCTTCTGCAGACTTGCATCAAAAGGGGGCCTTCATTTCTTGAGGTATTTTTTTGTGAAGGTGCTTGTTTCCTCCTGGATCTCAGTCAGAAGTGAGACTGGAGCTTTATAAGTCACATGCATGCCCCCAAGGGACTCACAAGAGTTACTGGAAGTGAGAATCTAGTACTTTTCTCTAAGTAAGTTTTTGTTGCTTGTTCTTATCAGATGGTTAAGTATTTGTGTATCAATATTGCTGGCAATTCTGAGATGTTAGTTCATGATTTCTACTCTCCCTGAATTATTTCCCTTCTCTTCTCTCTTTCACACACACACACACACACACACACACACACACACACACACACACATATGTTCGGGCAGGTATCTGGCCTTCATAGTTCCTAGGGAATGTCTGTATCCATGAGGACCACCCCACTTAGTCCCATTTCCTGGAGCAACCCCCCCGCCCCCCCCCCCACCCCGCCAAGGCAAATGGGGATAGAGGAGGAAGAAGAGAGAAGACCCGCCTCCCCTCCAAACCACATCCTTCATGGCAGGGGTGGGGAAACTCTGGGATCTCTCAGATGGTGGTGGGAGCAAATGCGGGCAGCTCTGGGCATGGAGGGTGCCCAGGCTGGCTGGACTCTAGGTGTGAAAAGTTGTGAAGGGGCAATAAGGATGTCCCCCCGCGGGGGTGCTGTGATGCTGAGGGGCTTTTCTCAATATCTGGGCATGATGTGAGAGGGAAGCCCCAGAAGTGAAGGAGTAACCATCTTGTCTCAGAGTCCA
>PVJO010004390.1:0-110088 GCA_004026905.1 Hystrix cristata
GGTAATCAAAACCTACAAACCAGAGCAGAGGTCGGCAAAATGCCCAGCCAAGGGGTCAGTTAGCCGCTGAGAATAGTTTTCCAGCTTTTCTAAAAGGGCTATAAAATGAGGAAGAATCCGTGAATGAAACCATACGCATCTGCAGAGTCCAAGATGTTCCTGCTTAGTTCTTTACAGATGCTTCCCTCACTCTCCACCCAGAGGAACTTGCACCAGCACGCGAGTCTTACAAATGTAACATTCTGTGAAAACAGATCTCAAAAATGTATGTATCATGCGATATCCTTTTTATAATGATAAAATTAACTAAAATAAAAAGCAGCATTTCAGGAGTGCTAAATGCACTGACTGAAGACGTTTCGGCGACAATGGCCCATATAATCAGTGGTGGCCCCATAAGGCTTTACAGAGCTGAAACATTCCTATTTCCCAGTGCTGTGTGGCTGTCATAAGGCTGTACACAGCACAACACATTGCTCGTGTGCTTGTGGGGATGCTGATGTGAACAAACTAACTTTGGTGGCAGTTGTGTGGAAGCGTAGCACACACACTTGTGTACAGCGCATCACACTTCATAATAATAAATGACCATATTATTTGTTTACTATGCGATATATATTCATGGTTATTTTAGAGTACACTCCTTCTACTTAAAAATATTTGTGAAAGAGTGAACTGATAAACAGCCTCAGGCAGGACCTTCGGGGAGGATTCCAGAAGACAGCATTGTTAGTGTAGGAGGCGACGGCTCCGTGCACGTAATGGCCCTGAGGACCTTCTATGGGGACGGGATGTAGAAGTGAAGGCGGTCATAGCCATGGTCCTGGCCCTGCATAGACTGAGGCTGGTGTGTATTTGTCTTAGATAGTAACAAAAACATTATAAGCTACTAGATAATTTGAAACATAGAAAAATGCATATAGAATATGAAAGACAAACGAATCATTCGTAGGAAAATGGATGCACCTTGAGAGCGTAATGTTAAGTGCAATAAATCAGACACACAAATATCACATGGTTTTTCTTATATGATAAACCCAAAGTATAAATTAAGAGCAAAATAAAAGGTAGATAATAGGAAGTAGGGAGATGGATCTTTCTCAGAGGGAGGAAGGGAAGGGAAAGTGGAAGAAAGGAACTAAGATGTGTGCACCAAGTTCACGCAAGGAATGTGAACAGTATGTACTGCAAATATATAGTGACAACTTATTTTTAAGGAAAAAAATGAATAAGGATATGAGGAAAAATATTTTGTGCAACTGTATGATGTTTAATGCTAAGTATTTTTACGAGTCAAAAAGTTAAAAAACTGAAAATGTTATAAAGTAAAAAGGTGACAGTAAATTAAGCTTAATTTATTATTGAAGAAAAGTATTTTTAATCTAAGCGTGGAGTGGCCTGAGCTCACAGTGTGTGTAAAGCCTGCGGTGCCTCACAGCCGTGGCCACCCTCACAACTCACTGGCCCACCGACCACCCCCAGCGCCCGCCAGGCCTGCGGGCTGCATGCAGGGAAGGGTCCATAGCAGTTGCTCCGCCCTTTATCTTTTATGCTACAGTTCAGCCGCACCTTTTCTATGTTTGGGTCCTCAGGTACTTGCCACTGTAGTGCCTCAGCACAGTGACCATGTGGGTCCGCACCCGGGGCAGGGGCTGTACCACAGCAGCCTGGGTGCTGGAGCCTATTACATGCCGAGGCTGTGCAGCATACACTAAGATGTTTGCACAGCCCATTTTCAAGACATATGCCCATCTTCACTTGAGGCCACATGACTATATGTACCATATATAGGAGAAAAGCAAGGGAATGATGGAATTCATGAGAACAGTTCCTCCAGGTCAGGGCTAGTGAGGGACTGGCCACATGTGGCTGGACGGGGTCTGTGCTTGGGTCCTAGGTTTTCTTTTGTGGCTACATAGTACTCATTACATTTAAAAGAATAATCACCGATTGACTAATAACTAATAAAATAGAGTCCTGCAAGGACCAGTGATGAGAGTGTATCACAAGTCAGATTTCCTAATTAACCCAATTTTGGCACCTGAGGTCCAAGAAAATCAACAAGTAAAACATTTTGCAAATTTTTAAAATAGTATTTTAGGTAAAAAGGTAAAATTAGTAAGAATCCCTCTCTATTCATGTCTAATAATGCTACATCTCAGAAAAACCACTGTCAGTGATCTGGGGGCTGTCCTGGTTTGTATAAGGACAGGGCCCACTGCTCTAACAGAGACTCCCAGAAGTACAAGAGCATCTGGTAGACAGGAGTTGATATTCTGCCCCATCACAGCCCAAGGGAGGTTCATCCTGGCTGTAATGTTGCCTCTCAGTTGAGGATCCAAGTCCCTTCTATCTTGGTGTTTCATAGTCTCCCTTATTTGTATAACAGAAGAGAGGTGCAGTTTCCACAGCAAGAGTCAAAAGGGCCATCAGGGTATTCCCGTTCCATTCAAAGCTACAGCCTAGAAGTTGCACACATCTCTTAGGCTCACACTATTGGGCAGATCTTAGCTGCAAGGGAGTCCAGGAAGTGCAGTCTACTCTAGGAGTCCATGGGCCCAGCTAACATGCAGGATTCTAGTATTCCTTTCTGCTCCTACATCAACATATAAGTGTACATGTGCATGAAATTTTATTTATAAACCTGTACATCCTACATAACCTCTTGCTGTTCTGTTGAATTTTTTAGCTAGTGACATATCCTGGAAGTCTTTCCAGATTAGCAGTTTCCTTTCATCCTCTCATGGTTACCCAGTATGCAGTGCATGTGTGTAGCAGAATTTAGGCGACTAGCTCTCTCCTCATCACATGTAGTTTTTTTCCAGTTGAGTGAAGTCTTCTGAAAGACTGTGAAGACCACAAAGGGGTTCAAGTCATTGCACAGCAGAGAGACACAGTCGCTGATGAGAAGTCTAACCTGTTCCAGCAATAGTCTGGATCCTGTGCATTGGCACAAGCCAGACGGATGTCTTCACTTTGCTTCTGATGTGTGTGGTTACATTTTCTGGAAATTGACTGGTGGGCATGCGGTTCTGCTAGGAGGAGCTTGCCTGTGTCCCAGATAAAGATTTCTTTCCCACAGACCCCCACGGTACATGGAAGCATCGAGCCGGGCTGGAGAGTGGGGGCCTTCCTCATATGGTCAGTGAGCAACAGGCTTGAGAACTCTGGGATGGAAGGGAAGAGAAGACAGCAGTAGGAGAAATGGGCATAGCCTTTCTCCACTCACAGAGCCACAGGATGCCAGTAACCTGGCCCATGGTAATAAGGAGAGGTGAGGAACCAAAATGAAACTCCCTCTTCCCAAGTCACATTCCCAATTGACTCCCATGCCCAGGGCTTGCCGGATGATTCTCTGCATTCACCATGGTGCCTCCTTTGCTGCCATACTGGGGAGGGGCTGTTTCTAAGAGTTCAGGGAGATTCCACCCAGTTGCCCCAGTGGGAGGGTCCCAAGCAGCCTTCCGGTACCTCGTTCTACCTAACGCACATGACTAGCAAGCTTCAGACAATGTTAGCAGGTCATCAATGGCATTTCTCTAACTGAGTTCCTCCATCTTGAAGCAGAACCTTGTGAAACACACAGGAGAGGAGGGGAGGAGAGGCTGTGGCTCTCAGGGAGCAGCAACTCCAGGGGCTTCCACCAAGTTCACATCCGGGCTTCTCTTGGTCCTGGTGGTAGTCCTTGTACTTGTAGAGAAACTGTGAGCCACAAGAGTTAAACGACTGGGCTGGGTGACTGAGCGCAGGGCTGGCCTTCCACCTCAGGCCCAGCTGCTCTGATGCGCCCATCTGGGCTTCCCATCTGCTCTACGAATGGACAAGGTGAGAGCAACCGACGCCATCCTGGGAAGTGGGTAGACCCGGCTCACCCTACTCGTCACAGATCACATCTAATTGCTCTTCCACCATCCAGGTCTGTGACTCGTGTGCCACTGAGTCTTCTTCAGAAGACTTCTTCTTCAGACTACAGTGTTTCCGTGCATGAGGGATTGTATTAGTTAGTGTCCTCGTGAGGAACAGAATTAACAGAAAATATATGTATAATCACCCAAGGGGATTTATTAGGTAGGCTTATAGGATCAGAAGTAAGAGAGTCCACACCCGCTGTCTGCATGCTGGAGAGCTGCAGGATCCGGTAGCTTCTCAGCGCAAGAAGATGGAAGCAACAGAACAAAAAGGATCAAGGATGTGGCACCAGTCCGAGGTTGAAGGCCTGGAAGCTCACTTAGAGTCCCCAGTGGGAATCTGAGCTGGGAACTGAAGAAACTGGAGAGCAGTACCCAAAGGCAATGGTGAAGACTGGTGCTCCTCAGAAATGGGTGCCCTTCTTCCTTCTTGCCTTTTTTATTCCATCCAGGCCATAAGCCTGTTGCTTGGTGCCGCCCACGTCCAGGGTGGGCCTTCTCCCTCAGTTTGCTGAGCTACATGTCAATCACCCACAGGCCCGCCCAGAACCAGCCCTACCAACCTGCTGGGTGTTTCTTAATCCATTCAAATTGACATAACATGAGTAGCAGTTATAGGGGTAGAACAGACACATCATCCTTAGTTGACAATATCAATTCCTACGCTGGTAACAGCACTGTGACTTTGTTTTTGGGGACAACTCCCCCCTCTCAGTACAAGAAATTCAGATAGTGTGACCTCAGCCTCCTTCTCTGGCCATAGTGATTGGCTCAGGGAAGAGAAGGTACCCGGGCTGGGCCAATGGGAGACCTCCCTAGGACTCATTCTGGATCCATTGAAAAGAGATGATCTCCTGCCTGAGCTGGTAACCTAGTGGTAGGTTCCAGGCTTAGGTTGTTGATCTCATCAGCAGGATGATATCATCTCATCACCTTGTGGAGCTAACGTCCCTAAAACTGATGCCAACATGGGGAAGACAGTGCCGAGAGAAAGGCAAACAGATTGCTGAGAACATTTCAGCATCTGTCTCTCACCACACTTATTTAAATTGTTTGTTCATCAGAGTAATCAATACCGCACTTTGGTTGAGGCAGTTTGAGTTGTACCTTTCCCGAATACGGGTTCTATATTCTTCTACACCCTGATCACTTGTTTTCTTTTTCCATTTATTGCAACTTTGCTGTTTATTTTAATTCCTGTTTAGGAAAAAAAAAGTGCAGCTCACCGCCTGTGTTCATTGAATTTTATATAAACACAGTCTTTGGGGCTGAAGCAAATCTGACTGGTTTTTCAATGTAAAAAACAAAACATGGAAACTCTTGCTGGAGTTACTTCTAAGCAGGACTTCTTTCAAAACTCGGTGTAACAGAAATGTATATGGTGATCACCGTTCGTTAACTTTGGGGGCAAGGTCAGGACTAGAATCTTTGCGCTATCTCAGGGTGAATGCTGCAGTCACAAGCATCTCTGATCCCTGTTCTTGGAACAAACTGGAAATGGGTTAAACATGGCACCCTCCCCACAGATTTTACAAAACAGAGTGTCTAAGGAGCCTCAGTTATGTCTTTATATCTCGTTCCCATACAATGGAGCGACCTTTGATTTGCCGTGCGCATGTAGAGCTTTCTAAGTTAGGAACATCTTCTTAGGCAGCCTTAGCACTTTTCACATCAAGCATTGTCTGCTTGCACACAAACAGACACGCACATACACATGCTACTTCTTAAAGTAAGAGAATTTTTTTGGTGGAGAGGGAAACTGGAAGAGAGAAGAAATGCAGAGGAAAAATGGAAAAATCATAGCAAATGCTAGCACTACGCCTTCTCTGAAATTCATCTATGTACACCCACCTTTGTCTGTTGTAGATAAAGAAACCAAGATTGGCGGGAGGGTGGCTGTTTGGCCAGAGGACCGAGAGAACCAGGGTGATAGAACAGGGAGTGTGGGGACATTGCAGGCGGCTTCAATGACTACCCCGTGAGGGGAAAAATTGTGAATTTTTTTCTGCTGGGTCTATCGTTGCTGAAAAATATCAAATGTGATTCCCATTTCACGAGTCAGAGACATTTCAGTTCATGGGACATACAGAAATAATCATAAAGAAAAAAATGATCCCAGGGCTTAGTATTAGAATCTCTAATATTAACGTAATTTTATTCTGGAAGATTCACTTCCAGATAGCACAGCAAGACCTTCTTATCCGATTTCCTCCACCTACTGCGTTCTCCTGTGGGCGCAGTTATCATTCTGTGGTTCCTGGGCGGAGGCTTCTGCCTTCCGCCAGCTGTGAGTTTAGTAGTATGGGTGCCAGGTCAGCCCGTGCACAGTGGCACCGTAGGACTGGTGACAGTTACTCTCTTTTGAGTTAAGAGAGGATGATATCAGTAGTCCAAGGACAGAGTCTGAAACAGAAGTGAAGACTCCATCTACTGCAATTTTCAGATGTTTTCATTCACTAAGTCTTTATTGGTGGGCATCTGAGTTCAAGGTGCTCCATAGGAAACAGGCACAAATAGCATGTCTTTATGGCAGAATCGGGCCCTGTGAGTGGAGCTGGGCCATGCACACAGCGTGAGGACAAAAGAAGAGGGATTACAGCTCAGCGTTCAAGGAGATGAGAGGAAGGAGAGATCGGGACCAGCCAGAGGGACCTAGAGAGCCTCTAGAGAAGATAGCGACCGGCAGGGATGGAGGGGGCCGTGGCAATGAGGTGGGGCAGGCAGTCCAGGCAAGGCGATCAGAACGACTCAGAGGAGCAGGCTGTGCTGGGAAATCACAGAGTCTGGACAGTTGGAGCCCAGAATGTCACACATGGGGAGACGTAGGCTGGAATTCCACCTTCTCTCTACTCTCCAAGGGAATGCACAGAAACATAAACCAGTGATAGAATGAAAGACAATTTCTTCCTGCCTGCCTGCCTGCCTGCCTGCTTTACTCTTCTTTCCTCATTCCCTCCCTCTTTTTTTTTTTTCCCAGTACTTGGTGTGGTACCCAAGGCCTTTACACTGAGCTACATCCCCGGCCCTTTTTTATTTTTTATTTCGAGACAGGGTCTCAATGAATCACTAAGTTGCCCAGGCTGGACTTGAACTTTGATCCTCCAGCGTCAGCCTTCCGGAGTTTTAGGATGACAAGCCTGCACTACAGTACCTGGCTCTATACTTGATCTTTTAAAATAAACAATCCCTTGGGGCCCAGTTCTCATGCCTGCACGTGTCTCCCACCCTGCAGTGTGTGTGTTCTGGGCACTAACTCTCTTCTGAGCGCTGGGGATGTGAGAACAACACAGACAAAAGGCTTTTCCCTCATGGGATGTGGGTCCAGAGAGGAGACTCGGGATGGACACTGAGCAGATCGGGTCATAAGAGCACGCCAGAGGTCATGACACAGAACAAGGGCCCCGGGTGAGCAGGGACTGCTGTTGTTGTCCTGGGGCTGATCAGAGAAATGGAGGCTGATCAGGAGAGAAGCCTGCAGAGGGGAAAGGGGCACAGAGCTGAGGACAGCTGAGCCGAGTAGGCTGGATGGGAGAGCAGATGTGCGGCCCCAGGAGGAGACCCGGCTGGTCTAGGACACGGTGACCAGAAGAAGAGGCATGGAGGAGCTGGGGCTCCCGCACAGTGAAGGAGGCAGAGAGGGAAGAGGCGAACAGGCAGCCAGGGTCCCTGAGAAGGAGAGAGTTTTATTCTGCAAGAGTTGGGGAGGCACCAGAGGGCTTGGAGCAGAGGTGGCCTTGGCCTGACTTCCTTCTGAAAGGCCTATTCTGGCTACTGTGCTCTTGAGAACAAGGTGGAGGGCAAGGATGACACAGGGAGACCCACCAGCACCAAGGCCAGCATCTCACTGAGCAATGGAGGCAGAGGGAGAGGAGATGAGGACTTCGGATTCTCAATGGATTTTAAAGAACACAGAGTTAGCGCAATGCCCAGATGGGTTATCTGTGATGTACGTGACCAAGAGATGGGTCAGGGTGGCTTTGCGGTGTGCAGGCAGAGCTACGAGAAGGGTTTGGTTCTCTTTTACCAAGATGTGATCCTGCTGCTGGTGGTAGTGATGACCTGGGGAGGTGGGGAGGGATTTAAGAGATGAAGCCAGGTGTCACCTTTGGTTTTGTTAACTTTGAGATGACAATGAGACTCTGCTGGAGACATCAAGTCAGACTGTGACCCGAGAGTCTGGAGTTCACAGCCAAAGTTTAGAGATGTGAGAGTCCTTGATGTGGAGATGGTTTTGAAGGGCTGGGGACAAGCGTGCTCACCTGGGGACTGGGTACAGGGTGACAAGTGTTCTTTGGCCAGAACTTGCAAGGAAATGAGCGAAGGAGATGGAGAAAGATGGATGGTGAGTTCAGAGGAGACTTAAGACAGAGTGTCATCTCGACCCACAAGGGGATCGGGAATGATCAACTGTCACATGATGCTCAGAGGCCGGTAACACCATGGTGAGTAATATACTGGTATTTACCCAGAACTACCCTAAACATGAAATAAAACTAACTTGGACATGCAGGAAGCGTGGAGAAGCATTTTCACAGAGTCACAGAGAAGCATGGAGTAGTCATGGAGAAGAAGTTTCAAGTCAGCATTCAATACCTAATAATGCGGATGCCTACAACTCTACTCCAGGGGTCTGTCCGGCATCAGTGCTCAAAGTAATGATGCCTTTTCATTTTAATCTCCGTGGAAGAAGGGGAGGGAGGGAGAGAGAGGAGAGCATGTCGTATGTCCATGTGAGCTAGTGGGAGTTGTTGGCCGGGACCAGGCAAAGTTATAAAGCAGGGGAGTTTGTCTCCAGGCTCTCTTCTCTTCCTTTCAATTATTTGCCTTCTTTTTAGCGAATTCTGTGCATAGAAGTTACTGCCTTCCCATGGTACCTGTATTTCTAGGGTCAAAAAAGTAATTACACGGGGTTCTCAGCAATCCTCACAATTTTATGCAGCCTAATGGAAATTGTACATTCATTTTCAATGAGGTTACAGATAGTTTTGATATCTGACATCGAGTTAGTGTGTCAAGAATCACATCTGTATTTGCAGCTGCAATTCTCAGGGCATTTTGAGTTAGAGAAATTATTGCAGAACAAATATGGCTTTGCCGGTGAAAATATTTTAAAACGTGGGGCCCTTGAGAGGAGGCTGGGGAATAATAACGGTAATGTGGTCGAGGTCAATATTTCAAGATCCTTTCCCCTTGGCAGAAACTTGGTAGGATGGTGTTTCACGCACTCTTGAAGTCAGGTAAAGTCATGTATCTTTGGGCCAAAGATATGTGAGTGAGGCATTTCTAGGGAGAAGCCTCTGGAGCCCATATAACAGCTGCTGCCATGTCTTCACCTGAATGAGTGCCGGAGCCAGCTCAAAGGACGGAGGCTTTGGGAGCTGGGTCCTTGAGAGGGAAATCAACGTATATCATGATCAGGAAATGAGTATTTGTTGTTTAAAGGCACCATGACTTTAGACATCTTTGTTGTTGCAGCACGCATGGCCCATCCTCACTGGTACAGAAATGGGCATCTTGAAGTGAGCCACTGCCAGAAGCCCAGCCTCAAATGCTTGGCACTGGCTTAACAAGGGGAGGTTCCAGCAAGGTAGCCAGCTAGGGGCTGGGGAGATGGTGATCCATGTTATGGAGTGGAGAACACTTGGCAAATTGTCACCTGTGATTATGTTGGGGGTCACATATCCCCAGTGAACAAGCACATTGAGGGGATCATCTCACTACAGGTGTGAGATGAATTCAGAAAACAGTTGACCAGTTTGCAAACAGGTAGGGAAAAGAATGGCAGGGTGCGGGGAGGGAGGGGCATGTATCGAAGTAGAAGCAACATTATCTTTACTTGAGACACCCACAGAAGTCTTAGACAAATAAAGGCCAATTAAAACTCAATCTGTGGAGAGGCTCAGATAAAAGGTAGCATAGAGCCATCATCCCTATTGTTAAAGACCTTTTAATTAATGAAGGTGCTTCAGGTAAAGATCCAACCAAGTTGTGGTTCGGTAAGGCCTGTCCAGTGTACCAAATATCTCAGGGGTGGGGAAGGAAAGAAGGATGCAATTCTCTCGTCGACACCTGATGGATTCAAGGTGTAGCAGATTAAATTGAGAAAAATGGAGGGAAGCAATGAGAAAGCAGAGAAATATAGTAAACGGGAAGATGGAGTCTTGAAATGAACGGGGGTATTGGCTGGAAGAGAAAGTTAACATGACAACTGGTTGGGGGGTAAGCTGTCATAATAAAGAAGCATCCACTGGGACTAAATGAGAATGTGTCTTACTAGACTCCAAATGACCCTTGAAGTCATGCACATGTGGGAAATATTTGTGGATAGAGAATCTCTGAGAGGACACAGCCAGGTTCCCAAAGGACGATGGATGGGGGACATCTTCCCAGAGAATGGGACTGTGGTCTTCTCCGGGAACGGCCTCCTTCTTTGGGGAGGGAAGCCTCACGGTGTCCGTCCAGCAGGATGGCAGCATTGCCACCATCCCATGAACTTCTGCTCTTGGAGTGCAGTGTACTTGCCCTGTCCCTGTACTGCCTTTATGCACTAGAGGTGTGACCGTCTGCACCTCTGCTTTTGAGCTCTGGATCCAAGCATGACACAGAGCCCCTAGTACACCACCCTGAGGTCCAGGACTTTCAGTGCGATGGCCGGCCTGAGTGGCACTTTCCTGTGGGGAGGGAAATTTTTATCTGCAAGCCACCAGGTGAAATGCTTGGTGAACAGAACAATAGACTTTGTAGATATCAGTGCTGTTCCCCAACATTTACAGGCTTTCCCTGCTGGACTAATGGTGTGTCCCTGTGGTTTGCTTTGGTCGTGTGAATGTAAGTGGAAATATGCCATAGAGAAAGTCATTCAGAGTTAGTTACAGTTTGGATCTAAAATGTTCCCCCAGAGGCCTCAGTGTTTAGAGGCCTGGCTTTTGGAAGGTGACCCATTCACAGAGATGCTGTGCTCGACAGGGGATTAATTCATTGATGAGATCCTAGCTGAATGTGCTGTTAGCAGGAGGAGCCTGTTGGAGGAGGTGTGTCACTGGGCTTGTAACTAAAAAGGTGTATTCTTGTCCCCAACCCCTTTCCTCTCTCTCTGGTTCTTCCTTGCTCTAAGTGCTTCCTGGCTGCCATGAGGTGAGCAGTTTTCCTCCGCCATACCCTTCTGCCATGATGTTTCCACCTTAGAGCCAGCAGGCCATGGACTGAACACACTGAAGCTGTGAGCAAAAATAAAACTTTTCCCCTGAAACTCTTTATCTCAGGTATTTGTTG
This sequence comes from Hystrix cristata, assembly GCA_004026905.1. Lineage (NCBI taxonomy): Eukaryota > Metazoa > Chordata > Mammalia > Rodentia > Hystricidae > Hystrix > Hystrix cristata. The sequence goes on from PVJO010004390.1 coordinate 11,181, forward strand.
GAGCAGAGAAAAATCTGACTGACAGAGCTGCTGTGGGGTTTGCTGCAGCTGTGTTCTCTGTGGTGGCCACTCTGGTTGGCTTCTTTTCTCTTGGTCCCTGAGTTGGATGGTAAGATGTCAATCTCTTCCCAGTGACTCAAAACTGGAAGAGCATGAATGAGAAATGCTTTTGTGATTATAAGTCACTAAATATAGGGATCACTTATTACCATAGCATAACCCAGTCCATTCTGTGTGTTACAAAAGGCTGGCCTTTCCTCTGGATGATACTGGAAACATCTGCTTTTGATGTCATCTCCTTAAAATAGTTGCAGTCAGGAAATTGTACATAGCTCAGCCTGGTGGCACAAGCTTGTCATCCCAGCACTCAAGAGGCTGAGGCAGGAGGATTGTGAGTTCAAGGCCAGCCTGAGCTACACACTGAGACCCTACCTCAAAAAAAAAAAAAAGAAAGAAAGAAAGAAAGACAAACATAAAAAACTACAAGGAAATTGCATAGAATAATTAGAAAGGGGGTGAAACTGACTGTAGGAGAGCATTTGGAGGCTGCTGGGGTAGCACCAGAGAGCCTGAAGTCAGGGGAATAAGGAGAGGGCTGAATTCAAATCTCACACAGAAGTCGGACTTTGTTTCAGGTACTAGACCATTTTCTGTGGACCAATGTACCGACTAGAGAGTGTTTGCCTTCATTTCAGGCTTGATTTTAAGGCTGAATGTTTCAGGCAGCCTTTAACAAATTTGTTAGCGCTGAGCAAGCAGTGGCTACCTTGAGTTTCAAAAATTGGATCCTGAGTCTTCACAATCGTGTGTGTCTGCAAAGCCCTGAGAGGGAACGGAAAGTGACTGGTGTAAAGGGAAAGCAATTTAGTCCTTGAAGGGTCGGAAAGGAATCAGCCAGAGCGGGTTTGTGTGGAGCGCCCATCAGTTAGGAGTTCCTCTTGGTGAATTCCATGTCCACCTTATTTCTAGGTCTGCGACTTCTGAGGGCTGGATTCTGGCACTAAGTGTTCATTAATAGGAAATCTGCTCACTTTAATGAGTTGTAATCACTGAATGTGGACTATATGATTAATCTTAGGAAAATACAGCCCCGCCACCTGCCATTTGAAATTCCTGGCAAGGTCTCAGTGAAACTCTCTGGAGATCAATGGTAATAAGAAATGAATGATGCTTTTATAGTACACAATGATCATTTTTCTGATCAAATAAATGCAAATAACTTCGGCTGAGCAGCTGGCTAAGACTGCCTTAGTGAGCCAGGAACAAAATTATAAATACCATCTTCTCTTGCTATCTTTCACTTCTTTGGTAATCAAATCCATGTTTAGGCTTAAAATACTGCCCGTCCCTCTGTAATTCAGTATCCTCTGTGCTACACTTTAAGTGAGAGCTACTCAACAATTAATAGTATTTTATAAGTCAAAGACTCCCCTTTGAATAAAAAGAAGACTGGACAAATCACTTCATAGCACAGATAAAAATATCTCCTTTTTTCCCTTGCTTGGCTATTCTCAATACAAAATGGTTGGTTTTGCTTTTGAGATGGATGTTTTAAAAAGACGAACACTCAGCATTTCCTCTGATTGTTTGCCTACACCTCAGTCGATAAATCTTCCTCTCCTTGACAACCTGAGTTTTTAAAGCCATGATGTACATGTCAAAGAGCCTGAATGAGCATTTCAAAAGTGGAAAGGATGCTTCATGGTGCATTTTAGGCCATTTGGGGATGCCACAAAGTGCTGCTCTGCATTAATCGCGACTCAGTGTTAATTCCGAAGAATGTAATTTTGAGAGTGAAGTCTCTTCAGAACAGCTTAAAGATAAAGCAAAAACACTAACAATGTTTTTGCTAATTAAAACCCTCATTATTTTTAATAATAAAATGAAAGAATTGGAAGAGACTTGCGATAGCTCATCCATTAATTTAAAAGCCATGGAAGCTGAGGTCTATAGAAGTAAGAGAGAATCAACCCAAAGTTTAAAACATAGTGTTTTGATAACAGCATGACTTTGTAGTTGAAAGTTTTATGATTCAAAGCAGGTTGTATCAGAGGCTAGTGGAAAGCCCACTGACTGTTGGGTTTTTTTTCCTAACAAGAAAGTCACCATATTTAAATGCAAATGACAGGGGACAGGTGCAGGTAGCTAAGAGGAAACATTTAGTCACAGCTGCTTTTGGAGTTTCAGCTTGCAAAGATTTGATGACTGAAATTCCTTTTTACTTTTTGACTCAGTAGGTCAGAGGATGCTGGTGGTTTCAGAGTTCAAACAGTGGATGGTGGAGCTGCAGAGCAGAGAAGTGGCAGGTGTGGCAGGTGGAAGGAAAGAATTCCCGTGATCCTTTGGAAGCAGATAGAGGGAAGACTAATGTCAGCAAAGAGAATCGGTCCCTGATTCAATCAGGGTGGTGATTCTCTAGTCACTTTGTCCATAACAATCCCTTGAGATTCTAAAAAACATGGATTATGAACATAATCACTGAGAAATAATGAATGACTCAGATATTTTCAGGTAGAACTCAGGAAACTGTATCTCTGCCGTAGTTTGGAAAACACGGTTGTGGGGCTTTGGTCTGCCACAATCGCGTGTTAAAGTTAGGCTTAGTGCCAGGGTTAGGACGGGCGCCCAGCCCTGTTCTCCTTTCTCGCTCTACCTAAGGCGCAGGAAGGCTGAAACTCAGGGGGTGGCTTAGGAAAGAATAATACTTGAGCTTGAATCCTGACTCTGTCTTTGCCATTCTGTAACCTCAATTTCCTCATCTTTAAGATAGAGCTAATAAAATAAGAGTTGTAAAATGCTTAGCACCACACCTGATAAATAATAAACGTTTCATAATTGATAGGTATTACTCTTTTATGACCTTAATAACAATGATAATGACTGGCCAAATCCATATAAAAGATTACAGTTGAAATGAATTATCTGCGATTCAGGATTAAGGATAAAATAATCAAATTGGATTCTGTTGAAAAATGTGTTCTATAAAGGACTTGTGCTTCCAGTCATAATGGGAAGCAGGGAGCAGATTTATCCTCCTGCCTTCAATAACTGGAAAATTGGACACAATATATAAAACAACAGTTTTCAGACATTAGACAACAGACAGATCAGTTCTGTGATCCCCGAGAGACGGAAAACAAACAAGTGAGCCATATGCCCGCCCTGACTTTCTGCCCAGAGGCGCAGTGCAGACTGTGAGGAGGGAGGAAGACTCAAGCCCAGTTCAGGGACGCCCTGAGTGGAGGTGACGGAAATAGGAGTTGGAGAGTCTGAGGGCTGGCCCTGGGGAGGGTGGGGCTCTGTAAGAAAAGAGCTCAGAAATCTGCATCCACGTTCCTCCCTCCCCCTGCCCCAAGTCCTCTACTGGAAACTCAGGCTTGAGTCAGACAGTGGTCAACCTGTGGGCAGGGGGCTGTGTGGTTCGTGGGGCTCACCGGGCAGTTACCTCTGGGCATTGTCACTTGGTCATTCAGTAGATACCTAGAGAGGCCACATGTGGCGGGACTGTAGTAAGGGCTCCTCTACAGCCACTCCAACAACTCTTAAAAACGAGCCTGTTTCCACTTTTTTCTTTTTTTTTCCCCATCCACCCCATCCCCCTCCCTCCAAGGAGACCAAGAGGCAGAAGGATGAGGGAGGGATGGGAGGGGTAAGGAGCAATAAAAAGAATTAGGATGTGTTATGTACATGTACCAACTCTCTGCCATAAATGTAATCATTACGCACTGCAAACATATACTAATACAAAAGAACAAACCTGAAAGGATGCAATTGATTTGTAAATTAACTACATTACCCCTCCCACCCCTCAACAGAGCCCAACACTCACTCTGGGAAGACAACATTTAAATTTTACATGTAGAATTTACAACATCTGACATCCATTAAAAAATCACCTGACAGGCCAGGAAATAGGAAAATAGGAAAAAGATATGATAAACAAAAATAGGCCCAGAAATGGTAGAGTTGGTAGAATTAAAAGAGGACATTTTTAAAAGTTGTTTTAACTGTTTTCAAGTATTTAAAGAAAAACCTCAACATAATGAGACGTGAAAGGGAAGGTATATAAAGAGACGGTGGAATTTGCAGAGGTGGAAATTATAACATCTGAAATTAAAAACTCACTGGCTGGAAATAAATCTAGCAAATTAAGTAGTGGAAAAAAGTGATCTCAAAGATATAGCTATAGAATCTATCCAAAATGAAGTCCGGAAAGAAAAAAAGAACAGCATCTTTTTGATCCCAGAACAATCTCTGGTGGAGTAATGCACATGCCAGGGGAGTTTAAAAAAGAAGAAAGAGGAGAAATAATTAAGGAAATGGAGCCAAACATGTTCCAAATTCGATGAAAACTATAAACCACAGCTCAGGAGTTCAACAGATGCCAAGCAGAATAAACACAAAGAAAGCCACACCAAGGCACGTCTTAATCAAATTATTGAAAACCAGTATCAAGGGGGAAATCTTAAAAGCAGAAGAGAAAAATAAAAAACCCACATACTTAATTCAGAGGAAGGAAGATAAAAATAACAAGAATTCCCTTGTCAAAAACTCTGCAACTGAGAAGAAAATGAAATGACATTTTTAAATAGCTGAAAGAAAAATAAACAGCCACATAGAATTCTAGAGCTGGCAAAAAATATCTTTTAAAAATGAAGATAAAACAAAGATTTTTTTCAGACATTCTAAAGTGCAGAGAATTTGCCCTGGAAAAATGTATACTACAAGATATGTGTACAGAAAAGAAGTCCTTCAATGGAAATAGGAACATAGGAGATGATAAATAGGCAAGTACATATAAAAGAAATTATTTCTTATATTAAATTTCTTTAAAAGACAATGGCCCGTTTCTGGTGAAAACAAGGAATCAGGAGGTCTGTAACGTGCAGAAGTAAAATCTATGAGAATAATAGCACAAAAGATGAGCAAGTATTTTGTTGTAACAAAAAGCACAAAAGATGAGCAAGTATTTTGTTGTATGGTCCTAGTATTGCACTTAAAGTGAGGGGTGTGATAAATTAAAGATACATAATGCAAACTACAGAGTAAACCTCAAAATATATAACTAATACATGACTAGCAATGAAAACTGGAGCCTTTAAAAATACCCAAACAATCCAAAAGAAAGGAGGAGAAAAGGAACAAAAATCAAACGAGGCGAATAGCAAACATGCAGCAAGATGATACACTGATGATGTAAGGGATCCAAGCAGTACAATCAGTAGACAGGGCTTTGCCCAGCTAAGTCACAGGGTCCAAGCAGTACAATTAAAAGGCAGAGACTGTTGGACTGGATTGAAAAAAAGTAAAAACTGAAATCCATCTATGTGTTATGTGTAAGAAACCTACTTTAAATATGAAGACACACACACACACAAATAAATATGAAGACACAAATAGATTGAAAGTCAAAGGCAGGAAAGAGTTATACCACACATCCAATAAATCATAAGAAAGCTGCAGTGTCTAGATGGCATCTACACAATAGACAGCTAAAAAAGGAATATCAACGGGGACAAAGAGGAGTGTTACTTAATGATATAGGGATCGATTTGCCAAGAAGCTATAACAATCTTAAATGACAGAACTGAAAGGAGGGAGCCATATATCCACAAACAGTAGGAAATCCCAGCATTCTTGTCTTCATAATTAAAAGAAGTAGACAGAAAATCAGTAAATATGTGAAAAGCATGGACAACACTCTTAACCAACCTAAATGACATTTACAGGCTACTTCAGCAAACAACAGAGTCTACATTCAAGTGCAAATATAATATTCACCAACTAATCATATGACAGACACAAACAAGGCTCTGGATAAATTGAAAAAAGTCTTAACAGCATACAGACTACTTTTTCAGTACGATGGAATTAAATTAGAACCCAGCAGTAGAAAGATACATGGAAAATTCCCAGATAATTGGCAAATTAAACACTATACCTCTAAATAATTCATGGATCAAAAAGCAGATCACGTGGGGTATTAGAAAATATTCTGAACTCAACAAAAATTTTAAAACAACACACAAAATTTAGAGATGTATAGCTTTAAATGCTATAAAAAGAAAATAAAGGCTTAAAATCAATGATCTAAGTATTTTTTTTAACAATCTAGAAGAACAGACTAAACCCAAAGTACATAGGAGAAAAATCATTAATATAACAGCAAACATTAGTGAAATAGAAAATTGACGGACCATACAGAATAAGCAGTTAAATCAACCTTTAACAAAATTCACAAACCATCAGATAAATTTATTAGGAAATAAAGATAGGAGACATAAATTACAGAGGACATCACTAGAGATTCCCACAGGCATTAAAAGTATATTAAGAGGAGACTGTGAATAAGTTCTTGCCAATAAGTTCAACAATTTAATTGAAATAGACAAATTCTATGAAGGACATAAATAAGCAAAGGGAATACCAGAGATGTAATGTGAAAAAATTTTACAACTAAAAAAATAAATAGGTAAAAAATTTGAACACACACTTCACACGTGTCCAGAAATCCCATGTAAAGATGCTCAATATCAACAGGCAACAAAGAAATTAAAATGAAAACTACAGATACTAATATTCACTCAGATGACAAAAAATGTAAAGGCAAATAATATAAAGTTCGATGAGGGTGCAGATCCACTAAGAGTTAATTCATGGCTGGTGGAAATGTAAAATGATAGAGTCATACCTCAGTACTTCAGTGTTTTGAAAGTTCCCAAATTTTGGTAGGAGATGCATTCTGATCTGAAAATTTTGTCCCAGTACTTGTCAATTGCCAGATTATACAATTAAAGTGTGTCAATTGTTTGGTTCTTGACACACACGCTAGAACTTGTTGGCATTGGTTGCCTCATAACTCGCCGCCCTTTCCAGCTCAAACACAGATGGATGTTTGATATGTATCATTTTCGATACTCTTCCTGCCTCTGGGAACCAATTACAGTAACAACAAGTATCTAGGTACCGCCATACAGTAACTACTTCGCTATTAGATCCAGGAATTCTACTTGTGCCATTTACCTCCAAAATACGAAAACATATATCCACAGAAAGATTCATACATGTGTGGTCATAGCAGCTTTATTCATAAAAGCCCCCAAATGGAAATAGCCCTAATAGTTACTATAAAGAAATGGTGGCGATGTGTGTATTTGCAAAGGAATACTACTCGGTAGTAAGGAGGGGCACACTATGGACGTTTGTGACAATACGGTTACATCCCAACACATGCTGAATGAAACACTTCAGACACAATGGAGTACATACCGTATGATTCTACTTACATCAAATTCTAGCAAAGTAAATCTAGTTTACAATGATAGAAAGCAAATCCGGGTTTGCGTGGGGCTGGAACAGGGGCTGAACAGCAACTGGAAAGGCACGATGGACTATTTTAAGGTAATTTTAGTTTTTTAAATAGACGTTAAGGTAACATTAGTTTTTTAATAGATGTTTTTTAAAACATCTTGATTGTAGTAGTGGTTATACAGGTATATGTGTTTGTCAAAACTGATCAGATTATACACTTAAAGTGTGTACATTTTGTATAAGTGTTGTACGTGTTGTATGTATCTGTTATTTATTGTAACAAAAGTTGACTTCAAAAATCTATTCGACGACACTCTCTGCTTTCCTATTTTGCTCATTGTGTGTTTATGCACCAAACGTCGACTTACCCAGCATTGTGCTAGGGCGTCTGGGAAATAGTAGTTAACGATGCAGAGAAAAAACTTGCCCTCAGGGCCATTTCATTGTGGTTGTAGAGACAGAGAAAGAAGTTAAATGAAAAAAGTGAATGTCACACAAAAATCTGTACATGAATGTTCACAGCATATTCATAAGGGCCAAAAAGTGTGTGTAGGGGTTAAGGGATGGTGCCACAAACCTGTAATCCCAGCACTCTGGGAGGCTGAGGCAGGAGGACTGTAAATTCAAGCCCAACCTGTGAAATTTTGCAATGTAGCCAGATTCTTTCTCAGAATGGGGGTGGGGCGGAGACTGGGGATGTAGATCAGTGCAAAGATCCTGAGGTCAAGGATCGGGTGTGTGGCTCGATGCAAAGACCCTGGGTTCAATTTCCAGTAATGCAAAAAAAAAAAAAAAGTAGGGGGATAAACCCCACCGCTGTCTATTGATAAATGAATAAACAAAATGTGCTGTATCTATACAATGGCATTTTTCAACTATTAGAGGAATGAAATTCTGATACAGGTTATATAGCATTGACAAACCTTGAAAACAATATGCTGTGTGAAAGGAGCCGGATCTGAAAGGCCGTTTGTTGTATAACTGGCTCTATTTATAGACAATGCTTAGAACTGGCAAAGCTGTAGACACCAAAAGTGGGTTAGTGGTTTCCAGAGACTTTGGGAAGGAATAATGGGGAGTGATTGGAGAAAGAGAACACACTTACTCTGGGGTGATGAAAACATCCTGGAATTAGATAATTATGATTGCACAATCTTGTGACTACAGTTGTCCTGTGGTATTCTTTAGCACTGACTCCAGACACCCCAATACCAAAATCCAAGAATACTCATATATAAAACAGCATAGTATTTGCACATAATCTATACACCTGCTCCTGCATACATTTAATCATCTCTAGGTTGCAAACAATACAGGACACAAGGTAAATGCTATATTGCTGAGCTAATAATGATGTGAAAAAGTCTACACATGCTCAATACCAATGCGACTTTTTCCCAGATATTTTGGTCTGTAGTTGACTGAATCTGCCAGTGATAGCTTCTTGGATGCAGAGCACTATGCTAGAAACCACTGAATTGCAGAGTTTAAAGGGAAAGTAATATGATATGTGATTTGTATCTTAATACAAAATTTAGTATTAAGCAGCAAAAGAAATGGAAGAAGGACGGCAAGTCCTTGGAAGAATCCATGTGCAGCCTCAGAGAACAGAGGAGAAGCTCCTGGGTAGAGTAGGCAGGATGAAATGGCTGAATTGTTGTCTTCTCAAACTCCTGCCCCATTTTTGAGTTAACCCTGAACTTTAGAAGCCCCAGACATTGTTGATTACTAAGAACTTTTCTGGTCCTTATCCATCCTGAGAATCCTCCTCCCTGCACTCTGTGTTCTCCAGACTCTGTTCCTTACACCACCTCCTTTACAATAAGCTCATAATTTAATAACTAATGACTGCCTGAGAGGGCTCCTGGCCAGACATGACTCAGATAACATAATATAGGATTAAAAAAAAAAACCAACTTATTTGTAACTAACACAAACTCCTGACTTTTTGTAACTATCGAAAGGATTCTTTTATGAAATGCAACCATGCTCCCTTCCTATAAAAGACACTCTTCTCTTACAGACCAGGGTTGAGAGATATTGATGTGCTAGTGAACTCTCAGCCAGCGGCTAATAAATGGGCTCTAATTGGCTTACATTCAGTGTGTGGCGTCTCTTCTTCTCGCACCCAAGTAAGCAAGTGCTGGGCTTCCTTAGGGTCACTCAGACTCCCACTTCGAGGAGAAGCCACTTGAGTGGAGCTGTGACAAGGGTCCCCTGTGGGTCTCAGTGGCCCAGGCGCACAGATGTCCCCTCTGCCCCTAAGAGCCCATGGATCCCATGGGGCCGGGGTAGGGAATGAAAACAAAGACCAACACAGTGAAGTCAATAAAGATGAGCAAGCAGAGATCAAGCACATCACAGTTGGAGTCGTGTTTCTTTTCCTTTGCTTTAATAAAAAATGATTTTGGTAAATACGGAGAGGAAATTCCACGGTCTTCAATATGATCAACTTTAGGTACAAGGCTAATGTCTCAATTTTGGACAAATCTAGTGACCACAGATGACCACACCAGATGACACAGGTGCCAGTCACAAAGTCCCCCAGAGAACTCGCCCCCTTTTCTCCCAGATGTGTGGTTTCTCCCGGGCACAAGTATAGGCAGACACAGAGCTGTACATGCCGCAGATAACCGACTGAGGAAATTCACAAGTACGGATGTGGAAAGAAATCGCCTGTGGGCGTTAAAGTGCTTTTATTCAAGGCTACATTTTCATATCTGTATCTAAAATCATAGAGCAAATGGCTTTTCCTGGGACTAACTTCCCAGTTACCCACTTACCCATAATTTGCCACTGATTAGAACTAAGCAATTATCATTGTAATTTGTCTTTATTGGCCTCATTTTCCACTTGAAGAAACCAAGCCACGGCTTTTTTTTCCAGGCCTATGATTTCCAACCCTTTCGGAACTCACGTCCTATTTATTCGTTGTTTCATTTCATAATATCTTTCCGTCCCAAGTGGTAGATTTTACACGTCTATGGGATGGATTAAAATTAAACTAGATTTTGAAAAATTACTTAAATTTGTCAACATATTTGAGAAAAGGGTTGACACCAGGGAGTGAAGATGATGTAGACTAGAAATTTCTCTTACAAGCTTAAGACTCCACAGACTGAACTCAAGAGAAGACCAAACTATCTAACTTTACACATAATGAAACCTTGATCTAGAACATGGAGTGACCTCTCCTGGATCTCCTGCTGATTTTCGGGAAGCAAATGACAAGCATGAAGAAGTTCTTTAAGGTAGTTTAATTTCCTTATGGGATTTAAAAAGTATAAATACCACATCTTTGGAGACAGGGAAAGCTAACAATTAATGTACAGAAGTAGTTACATGGGATGGATGAAAATCACAGTAAGATTAACATTGAAGTTGACCCTTCTCACTGATGAGGAAATGCAGCACTGAGTTCAGCAGGACGGATCTAAGAGCAGAGTCAGACACAAGAGCAGTTATCACATGATTCAACTTCTATGAAGTTCAAAGTCAGGCAAAACTAATCTATAGTGTTAGATGCCAAGAGAGATATTTCCTTTAGGTGTGAAAACTGGGAGGTGTAGAGTTTGGCTTCCGAGTGCTGGTCATTTTCTATTTCTTGATTCTATTTCAGTGGTTATACTCCTGGCTACACCACGGGGATTACTTACCGAGAATTCCTCAAGCTATGCAACTACGATTTGTATGCTCCTCTGTACGCCTGTTGCGTCAGTTATCTACTGCTGCGTAACAAAAGAAGTCCAAATGTAATGGCTTGAAATAATATTACTTTTCTGACAATTCCTGCAGGTGAGGAATCCAGGCCTGGTTCTGCTGGGCCCTCTGGGCCCAGGTCTCTTAAACAAAGAGTCAGCCAGGGTGGTGGTCTCATCCCAGGGCTCGACTGGGAGAGGGTCCAGGCTCACTCAGGTAGTTGTAGATGGGACTCAATTTCTCCCAGGCTGCTGGACCTCAGTTACTTGGGCCTCAGTTACTTGCTGGCTGTTGGTCAGAGGCTGCCCTGTTCCTGTGGTATGAACATCTTCAGCATGGCAGCTTGTCTTACCAAATCATGCAAGCCAAGAAAACAACAGAGCCAATGAAGATGGAAGTCAAGGTCTTCTGTAACCTAATCCAGAGATGATAGCTCATCGTTTGTTTTATTACGCTAATTAAAAGCAGTCACTGGGTCCAGTCTACACCCAAAGAGAGGGGGTGACACAAACCGTGAACACTAGGGAGGACAAATCACTGAGAGCCTTTAACAAGGCTGCACACCATGTATATTACATTTAAATTAAAATTTTGATTTAAAAGCTCACCAGAGTGGTGTATGCCTGTGATTCCAGCTACTGTGAAAGCTGAAGCAGGAAGATCATATGTCTGAACTCTGCCTGAACAACTTAGCAAGAATTTGTCTCAAAATAAGAAAATAAGCAGGCCTGGGGTACAGCCCAGCCCTCCTTGGTTCAATCCCCAGTTCTGTAAAGAGAAAAGAGTACCAGAAAAAAAAAAAGGTTAATTTAATAAATAATGAATGCAGGTTAGGCATCAGGATAATATAAATTTAAACCCTGCTTCTCTGGCCAGCTGAGAGAGATTGCTCAAGATATTTAAACTCCCTGAACTGAAATCTCAGTTTCTCCATGTTTTAAATAGGGATAATAATATTACCTTCCCTTACAAAATGTGATCAAAAATACAGTGAATGATGCTTCCAATGCCATCTGACGGAAAAGCAGGCTCATAAAATATTATGGCGTATCTTTATCCTCCTTACTCATTTGATCTGGCACCATGTGACTTCTGGCTGTTTCCTAAAGTCAAAATGATCATGAATCAATTCTGGACATTGAGGCAGCCTCCATGGCTCAGGTGAAGACACTTGGGAAAGAGGACTCCAGAACTGCTTCAGAAAGTGTCAAGAACAGTGGGAAAAGTGTGTGTTTTGAAGGGGATCAATGGCAATGTGCCCTTTACTGTAATATTTTTTAAAAAGTTTAAACATTCATCTTATTTTTGATCTCATTTTGTTTCAGCCAGGAAAGCAGGCAATGTCTGCAAAGCCCCAGTGTGGGGCTTTCCCCAAAGGAAACTCTCAGCATTCAGCATTATTCTAGCTATTGGAAATGTATTCTCAAATTAGGTTTTATCGCAAGAAGGAAACACAACTATGTGTCAGACATTTTGGGGCAACAGATACTCAGGTATTCAGCAGCTGGTCTAATGTCAGGTAGTTGAAACTAGGTCTTCCCATCATGGAGCGATTTCTTATTGTAGCACAATGGCTTCTTTCCTCTTGATTCTGCCCCTTTTGGTTCTTTTTCACATCATTTTCCAACCAACTCTCTTAACACCTCTTTCTTCTTCTGATACCCTCTGTCTAGTATTCTCCTCCCAGCCCACTCCAGCCTACAGAACTTGGTGCTAATATCTAGGCACTTACTTTTCTGAAGTTCCCTAAAATACATCCTCTGCTCCAAGTATCAGAAACTCCCTGGAGCCATAACAAGGTCGTTCATCCATCCATCCATCCATCCACCCATCCATCTATTCATCCAATCACCAACCCATGTATCTATCTGTCCATCCATCTATGTATACATCTGTCTATCCAATACTTATCAATCCATTTCTGGATGTCTTTCACTCTGCTAAGTACCAGGACCATGGCAAGAAAAAAGCAGCCTCACTATGTCCTTTGGAGCCAGCCATATCTCACTTAGGATACAATGTGTTAAACTCTACAGGAGACGGATACAAAGGCTTGTTTTTATACTTTCTGTGGCTCAATTTTAGCTGCATAGTGTCTTCCTGATTATTTTACCACATCGTTGCATCTTTCTACAGCCTTGTTAGTTCCATTGTCCATTTAATGGCTTAATGTAGACACTGCCTTCAACGTGGTTATAAGATAAGGTCTCACTGGGAACTTATTATAAGATAAAGCTTATGTGCATCATCTTATTGAATTATCCCACCAACACCACAAGAGGATTTTTATTATGCCATTGTGCAAGTGAGGAAACTAAGAGAGAGGGGTCAAATGCAGTGCCTCATAGCAAAGACTCAAAACCAAGTCTATCTAAATACAAAGTCCCAGTTTGCACTTCTTCCATTATTTCCCTTTTTCCATTTCCCTCGTGGTCTAGCACAGAGGGCTAGACCAGAAACTCAGCCAAAGATGAGAACAACCAGCAATCCTTAATTTCTCTCTTCGGCTACCAAAGACTCACATCCACTACCTTAAGTACTTATTGAGTGACAGAATGATCCAGAAAGGCTCCAAACAGGCCATCCAATTAATAGGACAGAGATCCGGATACATCTTTTTTCAGTCATCTAAAACTCTATCCTAATGACCAAGCCAGTATTGCTCATTGTGCACTTCCTTTGGTGCTGGGTTTCTCAGAATAGCAGGGCACACAGTCAAGGCTGTGACAATTTCACTCCAACACGTCGTTGGTGAAGCATCCTTTGGAAAGAGCTGTGGCTGCCAGGTCTTTTACAACAAACCCTCTTTTCCTTGGGAATTCTCGGCTGTGGCAGTGAGCAGATGTGTTCACAGAGTTCCTCAACGCAAGCACAGGCGGAGTGTGCTGCATAGAAATTGCGAGTAAATTTCACAACTGGGGGACATAAAGATCTTTTATTTGCAGAAGTTAGCGATTGTAATTTGAATGTGTGAAATTGCCAATAGTCTGGTAAATATGTCGGCCCACCAGCAGCCTTAAAAGGGAATTGAAACCGTTTTAAAACTCAGTGAGGTAGGCAATGTGTAGGTGTGTGTGCTTTCCCTAAAACCAATAGAGAGATTTATACCGGTTGCAAAACACTCTTGAAGCCATTGAGCGCAAGAATGGGTCGTTAGGAAGGTGGGGGATGCTTCCAAGCATGGGGCCTGCTGAGAGTTTCCTAATCTGTTCAAACCCCAGCTGGCTCCATACCGCCTGTGGAAAGAAATTCGTTGTCTTTGGTCTGGCATTTCCCATTCTGGCTCCAGTGATGTCTCTCAGACCTTTTCTTCTCACCACATTCTCTGCAATGATCCTGGTTATTCCTACTTCCCCGCATGTGGGGTCCTTTTCGTCACTTTATGTTTCTTCTCTGCCTGTAATATCCTTCTTTCCAAGGCCGTATGTTCAAATCTAACCTTTCTTTTATGACCAGGAGCTGTCTTCCCTCATCATTCCCCACTCTAAGCCCCTCTGCCACCCAAACTAGTTCCACTGGCAGGTATTCAAGGCTTCACCTCCAAAACATCCTTCTCTCCTACTGCCCTTGTGTGGGGCCACCGTCTCTCACCCGAAGACTCTGAGTGCCTCCTCACTTGTCCTCCTGCTTTGGACTCAGCCTACGTCACATATTTTTATTTCTCCAAAATATGAATCAAGGAACGCCATTCCCAAGCCTGACACTCTTCAGTGGATTCCCATCGCACTAGAGTCAAATCCAAATTCCTTCCCGGGGCTGCCGTGTCCATTCATGGCCACCATCTTGACATCGTCCCACACCACTCAGTCCCTCTCTGGTCAGTTCTGCTGTGGCAAGGTGAGGACAGCTCCAACTCTCACATGTCTTATTTACCTATGTGGTGGGACCCCTATTTACCTTTGTTGTGGGAACCCCCCCACCGGTGCCTTGTACACTCAGGGCAGCCACACCCAGCGGTGATACGGGCAGTTTGTAGTCTCCTGTTTCCTTGACAACCATTAAGGAATGTGCCAATATGGGCTGAACTTTGAGCCCTGCTTGTAAAGAAGGTAAATAACAAGACTAGCTGCTTTCTCCCTCCTCCCCTCAGGTGAAATAACCACATTCCTAGGCAAAAGAGATGAAAATTGTTACAACCAATACTTGTATTCTAATAAGGTTAAAAAAAAATAGCGTATCCAATCAGTAGGTTTAGTCTGTACCTCAAGATTTTAGTAGCTCTGCCGTGGTGAGGCTGGGAGTCGCGAGTAAATATTGCTCCCCCGCCTCTTCAACCCCAACCCTTCCTCGCTCGGGCTTTGAGCGTGACTTCCCTGATCCTGTGCCGGCATAAATAAAAGAGCTGTTTGCTTGTGGCCAGCATGGTGTCTCATTTCTCACCTCCAGTCTCCTTTCCCAGAACACCTACAGGCCCCATCCTGCCTTGTCTGGTGCTTTCTGCCTAATAAGTATAAGTTACTCTTCAGCAACTGACTAATTAAAATTGGAGTTCGGGACAAAAGAATGGCATCTCACCCAAAATCCGACCATTATTTGTATCTTGTTGCACTTTAAGGGGATCCATTTTCTTCTTTTAGCCTTCATTCCACTTTTATGGCTCCCAGGTTCCTAAAAATTCCAGGCAGCTGCCATTTGGAAAATAAATACCTAAATCAGAGAAATCTACAGGTGGCATTGCCCTGGGAAAACACAGACGCTTAATTAGCAGTGAGAGTGTACACGTCTTGACTGGGCCAAAAATACCAGGCTGCCAATTTTTCATTAATTCTTGTTAAATGCATTCAAGCCCTTTGAGAACAGCATGTGTCTGATGAAATGGCCTCCAAATCTAATAACAATTTTCTTGTCTTTAGAACTATACTCCTGGAGATAAATGGACAGACCAGGAAGTCAAACATAACGGCCAAACAGGACAGTACCAAAGAAAATGGCACCGCGGACCTTTATACTTACTGCTGAACTTAGCTGAGATTTTGTGAGTGCTCACAAGGCACCAGATTCCTGTTGCCTACAGGCATTAGTTCAGTTAGTCATAGGAAATCCTGGTACGAGCTACTCCATTATCTCTACTTCACAAGCGAAGGAAGTTGAAATACAGAGAGACCGAGTATATCACCCAATGTCACACAGCTGGTTCTGGGAAGAGCCAATATTTAAGACCGAGTGTGGTTTGCAATATACAATGGTGTTTCAGCTACCCACAGTCTGCATCTGTTACAGTGGTCCTGTAAGATTATAATGGAGCCGGAAAATTCCTATCATCTAGGGGCATCATCTATGATGCCATCTAACGATGTCACCACCCCCATAACATTAGAACACAATGCATTCCTAGGTGTTTGTTGCGATGCTGGTATAAGCAAACCTACTGCACAGCCAGCCATACAGAAGTATAGCAATACAATTATGCAGAGTATAACACTGGGTAATGATAATAAATTACTCTATTACTGATTTATATGTTTACTATACTTTTAACTATTACTTTAGACTACAGTCTTCTACTTCTACAAAAAAAGTTCTCTGTAAAATAGTGTGTTGTATTATACTTGCAGCAACCTCCCCCATCTCGTGTTTACTGCATCTCTTGATTTCAGATAAGCACCATCGAGGTTTACATAAACACATTCTATTACGGTCACAGGACGATCAACTCACTCAATGATGTACTTCTTAGAAGGCACTCCCCTTGTTAAATGGCACAGGACTACCTTCCAAATCCAAGGCCCATACTCACAATCGCTACTCTAAAGATATTTACAACTTATAAATTTACAACTTACAATTTTGGAATTTCAGAAAAGTTGCAAGAATTATTCACGAAATTCCTATATGTGAAATCATTCACAAAAATATCATTATTCACAAAATCTTTACAAGGATCCACCTACTGATTACATTTTTGGCTTCCTTTCTTATTCTTTCTATTTATTTTATATACATGTGCATATTATAGTTTTTTGAACCATTTGAGTCATTTAAAGATATTGTGCCCATATGGTGCTAGCTACTGCAGTGTGACTTTCCTAAAAATATTCTCCTATATAACCACAGGAGAGCTATCAAAATCAGAAAATTTCACATTTATACAACATTACTATTTTATTCAGAGTCCATATTCAAGTTTCACCAATCGTCTAAGCAGTATCCTATATAGCTATGTTTTCTCCATTTCAGGGTCCAACCCAAGGACACACATTGTGTTTAATTGTCTTTAATCTAGAAACTTTAGTCTCCAATCTGGAACAGTTCCGTTGCCTTCCTTTGTCTTTCCTGACCTTGATATTTTTGAAAAATGCAGGCTGGCCTTGAAGCGTGTTTCTGTGTTTCCTTGTAATTAGGTTCAAGTTGTGCATTTTGGGAGGAAACCAGGATGATCTTTACCCTTCTCAGGACATCACACTAGGATCCACGAGATGCATTTTTGTTCTGCTATTGGTTGTGATCACTTGGTTAGGATTGTGTCTGCCAGTTTTCTCCAATATATAGTTACTATTTCTCCCTTTGTAGCTAATAAACATTTTGTAGGGCGCTTCTTCAGGATTCTGTACACATCTCCTGTCTCATTAACTCTCCCCCATTATTTTCAGCCTCTGTTGTTGGTGCACAACTACAAGGTAGCATCTCTCTGTACAAAGGATTTGCTTTCCAACACAAAGGGGAGAACTGGGCCCAGAGAGGGCTGTATCGCGAGCACCCGCGGACAGAGAGTGTCCCACAGGTGTCTGCAGGAAACAGACTGCAGTTCAAGGGCTGGCACTCACATTGCTAATGGTCTTGGGAAATTCCTTAACCTCCTGTGCCTCAGTTTCCTCACCTGTAAAGAACGATAACGATAGGTACACATAGGCGGAAAATTTGTCCCCATCGTGGTCATTTGCTTAGTGCTGAACATGCAAACTAGAACTTGTTAGTGCCATTGTCTCACGACTCACTACTGTTTCCGGTCAAAACAATGTGTTTGGTACTCATCATTCTTGGTAGTTGCGTTTTCCAGAATCTACTGACAACAAGTACTGAGGTGTCACTGAGTAAAATGTGATAGTCACGGAAGGGAGACCAAAACGTTAGCTCTGGGTAGGTTTTATAACTAATGAAAACATTTGTGCCAGTTACTGGGGTCTAGCGTGGCACTAGGACATAGAACTGGTGGCAGGGGTGGGGGCATATGAGTGACTAATTGCTGTAGTTGAGTGGTCTGTCACATGGGTCACAGGGTGGAAAGTGCAGGAGGGAAGTGATTCATCTCAGTGAGCCTCAAGCAGGATGTCCCAAAGGACGTGGGGTCACTTGGGGCCAACATCTCTTTATTCCATTCCCCGCACTGTGTCCTCTTCTCCCTGCTGGGTGTTTTAGGGTTTGATGCAATGTAAACGATACTAGCTCATACCGGAGAACTGGAATCAGGGGCAGAATTGGGTCCTTGCTCACAACATCGAATGATATAGAAAGAATTGGGAATATGGCTCTGAATTTTGCTAACTTTACCTTTAAACTTCCAGTAGAGGATAAATATTGAAGAGTGCAAATTTTAACCTGTCCGTCCAGTTTGATCGTGAAGGTGTCTTTGAAGGTGGAGACTGGGCCCTTTTAGATGTTGCTGGCTGGAGCTAAATTAGGCAACATCTGGGCCCTGACTGGGCAGAGCTAATCCCACCAGGTCACTCATCAGCCCCTGGTCTGTGGTGGGCTGTTCTTTGCGTCACTCAGTCCATTCCAGTTTCTATGACCTCTGGTCTGTGGGTGGGGCCAGTTCACACGGCATCACAGAAGAAAGTGTTCCTTCTCATGTGGCAGCCCATGACCAATCATCCCTACAGCAAGCGTTGGGAAGGTCTGTGGCTGTCCAGAGCCACACAGGCTAGAGCCAGGAGGGGACAAAGGGAGAGTGAAGCCTACTCCACCCGACCTCACCTTCTGTCCATTGCTCTCAATTTCTTCCAGGTGACCTGCAGAGATGCTGCCCGCCTCTGACTGGGAGCGGCAAGGACCACAAAGCAATGACATTATGTCTGAGCTCAAACTTTCAGAGCCAGCCCAAAGGCAACGGCCATCTCCAAAGCCCCTGTTAAAACACAGCACTTGGGGAGCTGTAGAAAGAGATGGAGAAATATGGGGATTTAATTTCCCCACAAAGCACTTTTGCCCAAGCTGTGCTAATGTTCTCCAGTTAAATACTTTTCAGAATGATCCACCAAAAAACGCAGCAACACATTCCATTAACAGCGCCTGCCTGCATCCCACCCAGGGCCACGACAGCCAGCCAAGCAATTTAATATCTCCAAACAGAAATTGTTGTGTTTCCTCCCCTAACGGGGAGAAGGCATGATGATCAGACAGGCAAGATGAGTGTGTTTTCTGGAGGGAGGGTGAGGGCTCATATCTTCTGGACTCTCCGGGGGTTTCTAGAGGCAGCAAAGGGTTCTCCACTGCATCCCATCAATAGCAAGCTCCTGGCTGCCAAATGCCAGGTGCATCTGCTAGATTTTTGCAGAGCACAGATCTGCCAGCCATAATTTTAGAAACAAAGGGAAATGCCTTTCTTCTTTTGGTAGATTGTGAGACTGTTAAATATGGGGCTGAGGCCTCTTCATCTTTGCAATTCCAGTTCCCAGCAGAGACCCTGCCACCCGATGTTCAGCACAAGTCTCAAGAATTAAAAATAAAATAGGAGAACAGATGCTTGTCCCTTGTATCATCCTTTAGGATTCAGACAACCATATGCCCCATGTTATCCTGGGTAATCTTGATTTTAGATATTTTCTTCGACCATCTTTACAATTAATATGACTTTGGCAGTCGATGCATCCTGCATCTTTGTTCAGCAAATGGGCCCATTTGATCTTGAACAGAACATCATGTGTTTACCTTTCTCTGATGAGAACTGTGGATTTTCTCCAGGAAAATCAAACTCCTACAGTGCTATGGTCTGGGGATAGTTTGTCCCCCAGGAAGCTTGGTCCTTGGTGGGGGTTGGGGGCAGAGTGGGAAAGCTTCTAAAGGGTGAGACCTCATGAGTGGTGATCAGATCACAGAGGGCCCTGTCGTGGGAAGGGATTAGGCTGGTCTGTGGAGCAAGTTAGTTCTTGTGGGAGCCATGCAGCCCTCTAGCTTCCTGTCTTACCACGGGATTTCTCTGTCTTGCAAGTGTTTCTGGCGTGATATCCTCTGCTATGGGGCCCTCGTCAGAGGTTAAGCAAATGAGAATACCCAATCTTGGCCTTCCAGCCTCCAAAACTTTGAGCTAAATAAATCTCTTGTTTCTGCAAATCATCCAGCTTCAAGTATTTTGTTACAGCAATGAAAAACAAACAAATATATACCCATTCAAATTCTGTGTATTCAGTGTCAGAGAGTTGTCAGATCCTCTAAAATATTCATATCTCCAAAATACAATTGTTTCTATAACCTTATATCTCAGTAGAAGAGAGATTTTAAATGATTATATGAAATTCAGATGCACCCGTTTCCCCAACTGTGGGTGCAGAGTCTGCTTTCAACATGGGTTTTACTGGGTTGATCATCACAGGTGAGGTGATTGCGATCTTTCCACAGCTGGCTGTCTTCTAGCTGGGAGGCGCTTGGTTCAATCCGAGTTGCAAAACTTTGGCTCAAACAGGCTAATGAAAATGCAGCAGACTTATGTCCTTCCTCAGATGTAGGGATGTGCAAATATGCAGAAAAGGCGAGAAGCCAAGTTGTGTGCATTATTAATTTTTAAAATGCTAATCCTTTTTTCAAAGACCCATAGACCCGTCTCTTATTTAAAAAGAACAAACTGGCTGCAGAGCAATTATGCTTATTCAAGCTTCTAAAAAGAATGTTCTGATGAAAAATGACACGGTCCCAGCACTTCATCAGCTTCCACGGTTGACATCTCTGTTACGAGTTCCAGGAGCTCAGGGAAACCGCTCAAGAATGGAGGGAAAGTGTAAGAGTAATGCCACACACAGTAGAAGAGAGATTTTGAATGATTATATAAAATTCAGATGCACCCTTTGGAAGGCACTGAGAGCCCACCAGTTTCAGAAGCCTGCTGGGTCACGGGAAAGGCAATGAAACGAATCCATGTTGCAGGTCCTGTGGGTGACTTCCGAAAGAAAAATAGCAACACTTGACATGAGCCTGAGGAATGAAACGAACTTTCTCAGGATGGAATGTGATTTTAGCAAGCTTCCAAACTCCAGATGTTCCCTGAAGCTTATCCAAGATGTTGAGGCCTCATGGGATGGACATTGAGGGTGACCAGCACACAGCTGTACAGCCGTATTATCAACACTTTGCCTGAAATTCTGACCGGTGTATCTCTCAAGGGCCCGCCTAGGTCCCTAGGGAGATGCTGAGCTTAGAGCGTTCACTTTGTACTTCTCTGAAGCTTGTGTTAATCAGCTTTCCACTATTGTGACAAAAAAGCTGAGATGATCAGTTCAAGATTTGGCTAGTGGGTTCCTGTCCATGGTCACTTGACTTTGTAGCTATAGTCTGTGGCTATCCAGTACATCAGGGTAGGAACATGTGGCAGAGGAGACCTATTCATCTCATAGCAGCCAGAAAGCAATGAGAGACAGGGAGAGGTCAGAGTCCCAGCATACCCTTCAAGGCCACACCCCCAGTGACCTAAAGTCCTTCCTCTAGGCTCCACCTCTTAAAGGTTCCACCACCTCACAATAGCACTGTGGGTCTTTGGGGGATGTTCAAGATCTAGACTGTAGCAAACCACAAAGAAGAGTGTCTCCTTGAGGTACTGGATGAAAGTGAACTATTGTATGTCAGATGCTTTGAGATCTTTTGGAAACCCTTATGCCCAGCTAAGTTGTTGCAGGAACTGTGGACCAAAAAATATAAAGCAAATTCTTCTGGGCCCATTTCTTACCATTTTAAAAGGAAATGTCACTGGGAGGGGCGGGCTTGGGAAACAAACAAACAAACAAAAATAGTAGGAGGAGTCTGTGATTTCCAAATGTCAAATCACCATCCATACTTGCCCTTGATCAGGTAAGAGCTATTTGGGTTCTGTTTGGTAAAGCCTAAAGCCAGCTAGTTAACATTTTGAGAATCAGATACACACTGGAGAAAAGGCTGTTTACTGAACATTCTCCTTGCCCCTAGAGATAAATGAGGCACTGGATAGAGTACAAAGCAGCCTCTGAGGAGTTTATAGCTCATAGCTGAGTAAAGGAGACCAGAGTCACACAGATGGAAAAGGGAACAGACTGCTGGATGCTAGATCTAAGGAGAAAAAAAAAAAAAAACTCTAATAAAGCCGGAGAAGTCTGAAAAAAGAAACTTTTTGTTATGTCAGGGGAGAGGAGGGAAGCTTGAAAGATGGATTGAATTTGGGTAGGAAAAAATAGGAAGGGGAAAGTACAAAAGCAAAAGTAAGTCGTTTATTCCGGGGCCAACTCGGAGAACATCTGAGCGCTCCTACCAGGAGGAATGGATGGAAATCGAGGTGGACCATCACACAGACGTACAGTCATTTGGTACCCATTTCATCCTAAGCAACAGAATGATGATCTGAGGGCCTGTTGAAAGTGTACATTCATGTGTCTTACCCCAACAGACTCCTATTATGTGGACCTGGGTTTGGGCTCATGGATCTGCATTTCTAATAAGTAATCCAGATGAATCTGAGGCAGTTAGACCCTGGGCCATGCTTTGCAAAACACTGACTCTCCTTCCTTTTGGTTTCTTTCTTTAATTACTGAAAACACCAAGCAGGAATAGGGTCCTAACACCCCTGAGTCTGTGACCAGGGGTGAAGTGTATCTGGAAGAGCAAAACCAAGAAGAGACATGGAGAGCCAAGACGCACAGGAAAAGACACACACAAAAATACCACGAGCTTTGGCTAGATTCTGCTGTCTCACACCTTGCCAGGGTCACCACCCATGCAGCCCCCACTAGTTCAAAGCCAGTGCTGAAGTCCTTCAGGCCACCTTCCCTCCAACTTGGGCTTCCCTCCGACCATGAGGACAGGCCAGGGACAGGTGACTTCGGGTAGCCCGGAAGTCAGATACATTTTTACCGTTGAGTAGCTACCTTTAATCTTTGCTGGAGGTCACAAGCTCTTGAGAATCTGATGAAACCTATGATCTTTCTCCCCAGATAACTGCAGTGGGCACTTGCACAAACCATTCAGCGTGTAATTTAATGGAATCCAACAGGAATGATCGACTGAAACATTCTCGTTAGACCCAGGAGTCTAACCTTTATTCCTACAGTTCCCTCCATGTTAACAATTTTATCTACTCAACTTCTGGGAAGGACGTGACTCTTTCAACGTTCTCACTAGACATCTTGATTTTTTCTTTGAAATTCCACGTGTGTCTTTGGAGGAAATGCTCAGTTCCCAAACCTCCCTGTGAAATCTTTTCCTCTCTGTTCATCTCGGCTCACTTTCTCAAGTCCTGCCGGGTGTAAGATGGAAGACGCTATTCTCGCCTCCACATTATGGTCTGCCCTGATTTGAGAACAAGTGACAACTTCATTCAAGATCTGTCTGCTCTCTCCAACTCTTTTCTACGACTCAAGGGACTTTCATTTCCAAACTCGTCATTCATTACAACCACTGCAAAGAGTTGGGAAGTATGGGGGGATGCCTGTCAGTTCTGAAAGGGGAAAGAGTCTATCAGTAAGAAACGATCCCAGTTTTTCTCTGTGCATTTTTACCTTTTAAAATCACTCATCTTTGTGCTCAGCAACTCTCAACATGCCAGCTCCTGAGCTAGGTAGCAGGGCACGGGGAAGAGCAAGGGCTCGGTGCTTGTAGAGTTTGGAGTGTAATTCAGACAGTCAAGTTCCAAAGAAGATCCCTTCCACTGCCATGAAAAAGAACAAGATGGTGTCATAGTTAGGAGGCGATGTAGGTGACGTAGGTCAAGGAGGGTCTCCTGGGGGAAAGGGCAGCCAGATAGAGACCCTGAAGAGACGAAGGGCCACAGCAAGGGCGGGCTGCCTTGCACCTGATGAATCCCTGTGACTGAGACACAGCTCCTGTGATAGCTGCCAAGTGCCTTCTGCACAGAACAGGCCAGTCCAGTCGTGATCTGATGTGGTTTCTGTGTTTAATGCGCACTTCCTACCACGGCCTATGTCTTGCCTCATTTGCCGATGGGCCTAGAAAGCATTAACCCAAGTTTCCCGACAGGCAGAACCATCTCGTCCAAGAGTAAAGTGGGTGCCTAGAGCCTGATAGGAATCATGGAACAGACCGATCCCTGTGGGTCAGGCTGGGGCGTGCTCTGAAGGCGTATGTCTACACTAGCCCAGTGGCCCGGAGAGTGAAACCAGTCTTGAAATGAAAACCTGTAGATGATTTTCCCAAGTTGATAGGTCTAGAGGGAGAATTAGGGAGTCACCAGGTTTGAGAAAGAGGGACCAAGAGCTGTGCAGAGCCTTTGGGCCAGGGACACTCAGGGTCACACCATCCTCTCCTGGGTGCCTCATGGTCGTGCTGTTGTGGCTTCTCTCTTTGGCAGGCACAGCAAGCACCTCCCAACATGGGAATTCCAGGGAGTGTGCCCTCGGCTGTTGTCAGTCTCCTGGGTGGAACCTCAGCCGGACTTTGTGAATGACTTGTAGTCTAGGTGTGTGAATTCTCGGTTCTTCAGGCCTGAAGGCCAGCGTTTCCATCTACAGTGTTGCCATGGATCCTCCAGATTCAGGCTCATTGTGCCAACGTGTGGGTTTTATCCACCCTCTCCAAGACTGAGCCTGGCTCTGGCATGAATGTGGTTTCTCTCCCAAGACTCTGAGAGCCACAGGTTTGCAGAATTTGGACTCAGTCTCCAGCAGGGTATGAGTATACTCCATGTCTAGGTTACAAAAGATGACACGTCTTCCCAGTTCATGGGACAGATGGTGTTCATAGGTGGAACGCACTCCGGCGACGTATTCATTTATGAAATGCCAAACAAAGTTGTAGCGGAGAAATGCCTGGTTTCCCAGGAAAAGATGTGTCAGATCTGGTAACTGGACCTCCTGCTCACAAGGCCGAGCTGCCTGCTTTTTTTTTGTGGGTTGGGCCACCATCTCGCTCAAGGTCATCATCTCTGCCGCGTGACCTGTGCTTCCTGATCTGTCTCTTGCTGTCCGTTTGCAAAGCTATCTGCTTCCTCAGTGAAGCTGCAGAGACCTTTGGAAAATCCAAATCAGATCATATCACTCCACTGCCTAAATCCTTCAGTGGACTTGGGGGAAAAAAATCCAGTCCTAACAGAAGAAGAAGGCCCTGCAGGATCCTCTGTGTGTGTGTGTGTGTGTGTGTGTGTGTGTGTGTGTGTGTATTAGTCTATCTTCTATTGCTATAAGAAAATACCTGAGACTGGATGATTTATAAAGAGCAGTTATTTGGCTCATGGTTCTAGAAGCTGAGAAGACCAATATCCAGGTGTTGGCATCTGGTGCATCATTACACAGGCTAAAGCAGCCCGGAGAGAGACAGAACAAACATCCAAGCTCAGGTCTGTCTTTCTTGACTTTGAAACCACCCTCCCAGACTTGGCTAATCCTAATTATTCTGTGCCACTAAAATATATAGTGAATATTTAATTTTTTTAAAATATGTATCATACTAAAGGACACATCACTATTCAACTCTCTCAAAGTACTTTCCCTCACCTTGAACACACTTCTCTCATCATTCTTGCTCTTTCTGAAGCAGTTCTGGAAGTCTTTTGTGAGTATCTTTACAATCCTGATCATAAATACAGTGAATGCTGCTGCTGAGCACCATCCAGCTGAAAGGCAGGCTCATAAAAACATTATGTGTGTCTTCATCTACGTTATCTGCCAGATCTGGTGCCGAGAGACTCTGGCTTTCCCCAGAGTCAAAATGACCATGAAAGGTAGACATTTCGAATGGATTCGTGACACTGAGGCAGCCACAGGATTGCAACTAAAGATGCTCATTAAAGAGGACTTCCAGAACTGCTTCAGAAGGTGGCAGCAATGATGGAATGAGTGTGTGTGGAGTAAGGGGGAGTATTTGGAGGGGAATTAATGGCAGAATATCTTTTATAGTAATAATTTGTTTTTAAATTAAGCATTCACTGTATTTTCTTTGTTATACCTTGTCTACTTTCCAAAGACCACCTCCACGTACCATATGGATTAAGTTTCCAACTCCTGAATTGGGGGCAGACACATTCACTCCCACCTCTCTCTCTCCTCCTTCCTCACTGCATGTGTTCCAAGCACACTTCCTTACAATTCCAGGACAACACCACACACTTTCCTGCCCCAGCACCTTTGCATCTGTGTGTCTCTCTGCCATTGCACAGCCCCCTCTTTGTAGAGCCAATTTCTTCCCCGCTCCAGGTTCACCCCCGCCCCAAACAGGCCCTTCTTGACCACGTTACAGAAAACAGCTCCCCACCCCCACACAGCCACCATTGCCGTCTTACTGCTCACACGGATTCCATTTCTGTTGGTAAATATCCGCTCTCTCTCCTGCACACTCCTGGCCCTGCTCACGTGGGAGTGGCCACATGCCTTGTTTCTCTAACGGGCTTTCGCAGATGTTCACTGAGCAGCAGCTTTAACTAGGTTCAGATGGCCAGATGCACCTTCTTGAACTTCTAAGTGTTGTGGCCTGGGGACTGCTCGGCCAAAGTGGATGAGGGATCGTGGCTCGGAGCGAAGACCCACAGCCCGAGGCCAGGTCCAGCAGAGCCCAGCAGCACCTCAGCAGTCCAGCAGGCCGTGAGGGAGAAGTAAATACCTGCAGCCATAGCTCCTTCCTCTGGAGGGGTTAGCCAGCATTGCTCCAGCAATGGCTGATAATATGCAGTGACGTTCCGTAATCTAGTTATTTTCTTTCTTTGGCTCATTTCTTCTCTCTTTCCCTCTCTAGGTTGTAAAATCCATGACAGCGGGAAACATGTTGGTGTTTGCCCTGCTGCCTCCCCAGACCTGAAGGCAAAGTGTGGCACGTAGCAGTAGCTCAATGAACAGTTGTGGGTGGAGGGGCCCTTTGTAACCACCAGCTACTCACTCCGCATCTGTAGTTACCCAATCGCCTACTGGCTCGGGGAAAACACGCCTTGGCTTGTGCTGGGTGTCTTGTTCACAGGCCACGAGGTGGGTGCAGTTAGCTCAAGGACATGTAGGGGAAATCTCGGATTCACTCCAGCTTGTTAAATCATGTTGACGCTTTATTCTTAGTAAGCAACTGTGTGCACTACAGCTCCTCACCTGACTAAGAGGGGCTGTTCATGTTTACTAAAGTGAGGCTTGGGGAGCTGGGCTCCCACATACCCCAGTTTCTAAAGATATGGAGATCCTGCAAAGTAGGATGGAAAATGGGTGAGTATTTAAATTTTTAAAAATGATTACAGTAAAAGACACACTGCCATCAAGTCTCCTCAAACTACACCCCCATTTGAACACTTATCCTGTTGTTCTTCCTAATTTCCGAAGCAGTTTTGGAAGTCCTCTTTCATGAGTATCTTTAGTTGCCCTCTTGTGGCTGCCTTGGAGTCCTGAATTCCCACATGCTACGAATAAGGTGGATGAAGACACGCCATAATGCCTGCCTTTCTGCGGGACGGTACTCGCCAAAAGCATTCACTGTGTTATGGCTTGTATCTAGATGTCCCCTCAAAGCCTCATACACTTATAGGTCCGGCTTTCGAGCGGCGGCTGGATCATGGGTGTATGATGCTGGGATTAAGGGTGTGTGGTACTGGATTAGTCCACTAATTAGTTTAGCATAGTTCTGGGGATGGCTGAATGGATTTACCAAAAACAGAAGCCCCACTCTGGGTGTGGGCAGCACCAGTAAATAGGCTTGTAGCCTGAATGGAATAAAAGGGAAAAGCTCCCTGCTACTTGCTGCTTTCTGTCTGCTCTGCCATGGACTGTTTCTCCTCTGCGATGCCCCTCCGCCAGGTCACCCTGCCTTGGAGTCAGCCAACTATGAATTGAAACCTCTACAAACTGTGAGCTAAAATAAACCTTTCCTCCTTTAACTTGTGGTTGTTGGATATTTTGTTCCAGGAGTGAGAAAAGCAGCTAAGACACACCATATTGTTTATTGTACCTCAGAACAAGGTCTTCCAGAACTACTTCCAAAAGTGTTAAGAACGAGTGTGTTGAAAGAGAGTGAGACTATGTGAATGGGGATTAATGGCAATATGTCTTTAAATGCAATACATTTTAAAAATTAAAACATTCACCATATATTTTGATTACCTCTTATAGATGCAGACCAAAAAAAAAAAAAAAAAAAGCCAGATGGTATCACTGGCTTCCTGTACCAGGTGTACTTTTATTCCTTTTCAAGATTTTAGTATGCAAACTAAAAATAATCCATGGAGCAATTAAATGAACAACCAGAGAAATGGAGGATATGTAGAGGTATTTATCAAAAGAACATTAAAAGTGTGTGTGTGTGTACGCACGCACGTGTGTGTGCGTGTGTGTTGGGGGAGAGGAGAGATGTAGTTCATAAATCTGAACTCATACAGTAAAAGAAATACATTGTCTTAAGCATAAATCAAATGAATATTGTCCATCTTCAGCATGGTCTGATGAGTTTTTGTATGAAAGTCATCTAGAGTATCATTAGGGGAGAAGACAAAGGCACTTGGGGTGAGTCTACAAGAGACACGGGCACTGTGACAATTGGGTTGGTTTTTGGACACTCTATAAAGAACTTTATTTAAAATGGCCCCCTTCAGACAGGGCCCATGAAACTAATTGTATATCTATTCCCACCACATGTTGGCCATATCAGCCTGCTACACAGGGGAACACGGCTCTAAATGGAGGTCACAACCCATCGAGGTGTCTCAAATAATTTGCAACTTATAATAAAGTCTTAGGTTTGCATAAGACTTATAATGTTATTGCTAATTTTAGCAAGTTTGGGGTTACTTCTCTTATTCGTTGCTTTCTAAGAGCAACGGTGGGGGAGGGGTGGGGTTGTGGCTAATGTTGGGGACAGGGGAAGTGGAGGGGTGGTTCTGACAACTGTACCCCCGAGGTAGATGGTCCAAGAGAACAGTGTTGCTGCCAGAGTCATCAGTGGGGTGGGGGGACAGTAAAGGCCACCACGGGGCGGGTGAGGGAGGGAGGAAATCTGAGCCCTGAGCACTGTGGTTGGCTCTCCTGAGCCCTCTCCATCCTCCTGGCCCCATCCACCTCTCACAGAAGCTGAAATAAAAAGATGAGTGTTCACAGTCTCTTTTACATTCAAGGAGCAGCCAAGGGATACAGTTCTGGCCAATAAAACAGCATGGAGATGGGCTTTTGCCTTTCTGATAGGAGAAAATAGACACCCCCAGCCCAATCACCACCTCTCTCCATTTTTCCTGCTGGGTAAAACATGGTGCCCATGACGAGAGAGCACAGTGCTTACCGTTTCGCCCCCAAACAACTGTGGGATGATTCAGAGAATGGCAGGAGTGGTGGCCCCAACATGGACACCCCACTGGGCCGAGGGGAGAAGGCTCACCTTCCCCCATCAGTGCTGGGAGAGAAGAGGAAGCTGCACCGTGCGACCCTAGGTGGTCAAGTGGCCTGTTTCTTGCAGCTGGATGCATTGCTGACTTGTGCAATCTCAGCTGCAGGACCTTTGCCCATGCACGCAGGCACACACACACACACACACACACACACAACTCTGCTGTAGTTTGTACATGACAGCGAACTCAACTTCTCAGAATGAAACACAAAATCTTGGCCCGACTTTATTGTAAGGAAGTGTGATTGCTAGAGGTCTGGCAGAATGAGAGGAGCAGCGCACGGATGCTAACGGTCATGGAGCTGAGCGGGTCGCAGTATGGGTATCAACACATTTAAGGCTCCATTGAGGCCACGCAAATATACTGAGGCTTGCAGGGATTAACTCACTTGCCAGGAAGAGTAAATGTGGGGTTTACACCCAGACAAGTACTGCAGACAAGTACTTAATTTCTTTTTCTGCTATGTGGAGCTAAAATAGCCGCAGAGTACCGTACTCCTGCCAGTGGGCAGAGTGGAACTAACCGGCGCAGGCAGCGTTTACCTGAGCAGCTGACTCTGTTGGTGACCGTCACAACAGTAATAGGCATACCCACCGTTTATCTTCTTCTGTGTGTCAGACATCCATCCACCCATCCATCCATCTACCCGCTCATCAGACAATATTCATTCATCAAATAATTATAACTGACACTTACATGGGATTTCCTCTAAGCTCAGTAGTATTTTAAGTGCTGTCACTACCTAGTAAAGTCATTTAATCCTCACCACAACCCAATGAGGCAAGTCCTGCTACTTTACATATGGGGAAACTGAGGCACAGAGACATGAATTGGCGCAAGGTTACCCGAAGAGGAAGTGGTGAGGATTCTACACCAGGTAATCCACAGCGATGGACAAATACAGATACAGATCCTACCAGTGGGCAGCTGTCAACCTCAAGCAGGAATGTGGAGCTCCGTGATCAGCTACAGACTGGACCTGACACAAACCAAAATAAGCACACTGACAGGCAGGCGCGTGGTTCTCGGCAACTGCCTGGCCAGGAATCTGACCTCAGGAAAGAGTCTCTGAGAAAGGGAGCTGAGATCTCCAGAGCGCGTCAGGACTGACCGTGTGATGTGTGTGTGCGCGCGCATGTGTGTGGTCGTGTCTGTGTGCCTGTGTGTGCCTTCCCCGGGGTCTCTATGCATGTCCACCTGTTTCTCTATGTGTCTTGCATTGTTCTCTTTCTTTGTGTGTCTTTGTCCACCTGGGTCTGTGTGTGTGTGTTTCTCAGGGTCTCGTGTTTATGGACCTACAAGGTCTCATTGAAAAATACAGTGAATGTTTACATTAAAAATGTACTACAGTAAAACACACATTGCCATTAACCCCCCTCAGCCTACTCCCCCTCACTTGGATCCCGACATTCTTGCCACTTTCTGAAGCAGCTCTGGAAGTGTTCTTTCATGAGTGTCTACAGTTGTCCTGTTGTAGCTGCCTCGATGTCCAGAATTGACTCAAATGTTTAACTTTTATGGACATTTTGACTTTGGGAGAGAGCCAGAGGTTGGATGCTGCCAGATTTGGTGAATAATGTGGGCGAGGACACACGGTAATATTTTTATGAGCCTGCCTTTCTATTGGATGGCACTCGGCAGCAGCGTTCACCATATATTTTGATCACACCCTCTATGTGCATGGAGAGGAGAAGCTGAGAGTTCTGTGTTTTTGCAGCATAGGGGATGGGGAAGCAGCATGTGCAAAGCACTTTGAAGGAAGACACTTATACCCTTGAGTGAGTGAGCAGGAGGCACAGAGGCCAGAGAGGAAAGGGGGATGGAGAGGAGCAGAGTCAGGAGCCTACAGCCACAACTTTGCGACCGCAGTAGGGATTTGGGCTATCGGTCTGAGTGCACAGGAAAAACACATCGTAAACATGTTCTCTGCCTGCTCAACCATGCTGTCAAGTAAATATCATTATCCTCATTTGACAGAAGAGGAAATGGAGATCCAGAGGGGTTAAATAGCCTGCCTAAGTACACAGAGTTTGGGCACTTTAGCTGGCGAGAACATGTCACACCTCTCAAAAGGAGCCAGACAGATTTATGTGAATTTCAGATCCTTCCTTTCCCAGCTTCCTGATCTTAGCTAAGTCATGAAAACTCTCTGATGTGGCCTGGTTTGGAAAATCGGGGAATAAATGCTGTGAGTTTTAAACAAAATAATGATCTGTGGAGCCTGCCACTACCTGGCAAGTGCCAACAAAGGCAGAAGCTATTAGTATCGCCTCAGTCGTGGTCTGTAAGTTGGTCCCAGCTCCTTAGAGAATGCTGAGCCCGGAGACTACTGTACTGTGTGTGGGGAAAGGCAGGTCAGTCACATAATCTGGCCATACACAAGGACATGCCAGGCAGGCGCCCCTTCTTCTAAGATGCACCAGTGACACGCTGGCACAGGCAGATTTGCGGGGTGGTTCGGCATGGGGGCTCTGGGTGCAGACCGCCTAGTTCTTCTGGCTTTGCCACCTATTTGCTCTGTGACAAAGCCAAGTTATCTCACCTCTCTGAGCTCTGATTTTCTCATCTGTAAATGGGCATCACATTAGTACTCTCTCATCAGTTTATGCTGAGGATAAATTAATTCATGAAAGACACCTTGAACCCCATCTGGAGACAGTGAGAAATTCTATCATTACGTTATTGGTCCGTTGGAAGAGTCTGATTGGGAAAGCTCGTCCAGGTAGAGGTGGACAACCTGCTTAGGGTTACTCTCAACCCCCCAGAACATACCCAAGGGCTGGTTCCCTTGGAGAAATGGAGGCTGTGTCTGGAGAAGCAAGATGCTGTATTCAGAAAGGGGCACACTGCCACCAGCTGTTTGAGGAGGCTGCAAGAAGATGTTGGCCTATGAAATGTGATTGAGTTTCCTTAGGGAAAGAAAAGGGGTAGTGATGATGATGAAGAAGACGATGAAGGAGAAGGAAGAGGAGGAAGAAGAGGAGGAAGAGGACAAGGGGAAACTAAAGATGTAGTGCTTAGAGCTGAGGGAAGATGCTAGATGTCGACAAGACTGCTTGATGTACATCATCCATGGTGCCCTAGAATCTCAGTTTTGAAAGGGGAGTTTCATGGATATATCACCTAATTCTTGGTCCTCTTTGGGGCTAGAGAAACTTGGGGTCAAATTCTGGCTGCTCCATTTAGTAGCTGTGTGATCGCAGAGAAGTGACATAATCCGTCAGAGACTCTGTTTCCTTGTTTGCAAGATGGGAATAAAGCTACCAGGGTCACGTGAGGCTTAAAGAAGACGGCTGGGTTGCATGGTGCTCGGCTCGCAAAGCCCTATTTTCCAGCATGCTCCGTGGTCACCCGGACCCCTTATGCCTGCCTGATGGTATTTAACTGCTACCCTCCTGCTGGTCCTGTGCCTCGGCAGCTGTCTGGCTCCATGGCACCTTCACATTCACAGGGTGGAGGCAGAAGCTGTACAGCCACCCAGGGGTGGAGGAGACAGGTGCGTGGGGCAGGAGGAGCCTCTGCTCATCCATCAGTGGGAGCCTGCAGCAGACATGAGCAATAACGCACCCAGTGCACAGACGCACAAGGAGAGGGGAGAGAGGCAGAAGCAGGAGCCCATTTATCACCTGAGCCTGCCAGCCCGGCCGCTGCTGCAGCACCTGGTGCTGGGCGGCTGTAGGCCAGTCGGATGCCCACAGGGAGGCCGCACATCAGCTCGGCTCCTGCCTCCATGCACCGGACATTGATCACTCTTGCCAGCTCGCATCTGCCACCCTACAGGACTCCACCCCCCTTCCTCTCGCGGCTCCTCCTCTACCCAACCTGTAGGAACACTGAACCAAAGCCCAGGAAGGGCCCCTGACCAGAGGAGGCCTCAACATGCGGGCAGCTTTTCCAGCAGCCCCTCCCACAGGGACACCCAGCCTCTGCTTCCCGCCTCCTCCCTGTGTTTCTAACCTGTGCACCTCACAGTGCCAGATGGCAGGACAGAGCAGAGGACGAAGACACGCGCAAGCTGTGGGATGCATCCACTGCTTATTTTCGTGGCTCCTGCGATGTGACAGAGAGCAAGGCCATCAGACAAAGCCACATGCGCATTCAACACCCCCAGGGAGGCCTGAACCTCTCTGCTTTAGCTGAGACTCTTGTATAGAAAAGGCTAGTTTGCGATCCTCCATATTTACCCTCATCTCCAAGTCTAGTACTAGCTTTTTGTTCATTTTATTTTTTGCACCTTTGAAGCACAATTGTATCTGTCTAGCTATTAGAGACAGCTACGTTAGACAGAAATTAATATGCAGTCCGAGAGGGACCAGGCAGTCGAGAAAGTCAGCAGAAAAGATGAAGACATCAGAATGGTGGCTGGAGGCGAATCTGAAGAGGGCCAGGCCTTGAAGTGGAAACTGAGAGCTGGGCCTGCATGCCTTAGAGATAAACGGCAGCTTGAGAGTCTGCTGCACTTCGTGCCACTTGGTCCAGTGGGTCCAGCTAGGCATCAGACACGTAGGTGGGTGACCAGAACATCTGGACTCATACGGTCCTCCCTTCCCCAAAATGCCTTTGTTCTTTCCACATACCCCTGCTCCGGGACTCATTTCCCTATTCGATCAATATTAGCTAAGCAGCTATACTCGTAACCCTATAGCTTGATTATAGTTTGACGCATGTTTTACCACGCCATGACTTTGCTGTATAAATTACCCCTGACAAAGCTCCTCAGAGGCCACCACTTGGGAGCCCTCCTGGAAATCCAGGAGCTATTCTTCTGCTTATTTCCAATAAAACCCTCCTAACATCTTCCTTTGGTTTGTGTCTCTGTTCCTCAGGTTGTGAGATCACGAATTTGGCACATCTGACATACAACATATCGAGAGTCATTTTGCCCATAACACCGGCGGGGTCCTTTTATCCTGGGCCAGCCCCACAAGTCCTTCTTCAGCCGTTTCCCTGTGTTTTTAAATACTTTCCTCCAAAGGGCTCCTTGAGGTATTGGGGCTGTCTGTGGAGCTGTGTGTCCATTAGGAGCTCAGGTGGTAGCAACAGTCCAACAACATGCCAGGAGTCCCCAAAGAGATTGGGGTTCACATGCCAAGGAGTTCAGAACGAAGGATTTGCTGCTGTTGATGCAAGCTTTTAAGGACTTGATCTCTTCTGTCTCCCCACCCTGCCTCATTAAGGCTAGCCTGTTGCCTTATGGCCCCGAGCTGACTGCTGTAGCTCCAGACACGGTATCTGCCTTCACAAGGAACAGGTCAGGGTGAAGTGAGGGAGACTAGTGGTGCCAGAGCCCTTCTGTTTGTCCAGAAATGAAAACATTTCCTAGGACCCCATTTCACCCTAGAAGGTGTGTGATTAAGCCTCCTTAGTCAGAATGGTGCCATGTGACTACCTCTTACTGCTGAGGAGAACAAGAAAACAAAGAGGGAGAAAGAAAGGCCATCGGGAGGGAAAGCGGGAATGGCCACCAGTGTTGGGTGGACAAAGCTACAATGCCTGTCATAAACTTCGGGCTCTAAAAGTTCCTGGGGTCCGTGGAGCTCCATCCCCATAGTTCCTCTGGCTGAACCGCATGAAAATCTCCCTCACTTTTAAAACTATTAGCTAGATTCAAAAACCCTAATAAAAAAAATCAGCATACACAAAACTCAATCACATTCCAATCACTCTCATCAAATTAAATTTTTCCTCAATTCATATGTAGCTTCTTAGGAGGAGGAGGAGGAGATTCCTCTAAAAAAGCACTTAAAAAGTCCATTACTACAGTTTACATAAAAACGCACAGCCGAGATTGTAAAAATAACCACAGGCCACAAACTGGAAGGTGGAAAATTAAGATGAGTACAAAGAAACTTCCAGAGAGGAGTGTCGGGTTCTTGAGTGCTTCACCAAGCAGGGTAGGTAAGTCCAGGCTTATCCAGGAGTGTTAGACGTTAGGACCCGGATCCGGCTACAAAGCAGGTTAACACTCTTCCCTGGAAGCTGCATAGCTTTTGAGGGATTATTTACCCACAATTCCAAGCCTGGATGAGTGCTCCTTGCAGAATTAGAGGCAGTATTTAAGGACTGTGATTCGCTGAGTGCTACAGTGCTACGTGCTTCACAAGGATTTGCTAATTGAATGCATACAGCAATCCCAGAAAGAATCTCCATTTCACAGGTGTGGAAAGTTAGTTAGAACTGGGATCCCACAGGCTGCCTACTCCTAGTACTTCTCAAGGCCTAACCCCTGGGGGCTCACAATGTGACGGTGTTTGGAAATAGTAGGGTCTTCAGGGAGGTGGTTACGTTGACGTGAGGTCATTAAAGTGGACCCTGATCTGATATGACTGGAGTCCGCATAAAGAGAGAAAGATGCAGATGCATACGTAGGAAGTCTGGACACAGACAGGAAGCAGCTATCTACAAGCCAAGAAGAAGGGTCTCAACAGAGGAAGAGGGATCCCACCCACACCTTGATGGCAGACTTCCGGCATCCAGGACTGTGGGATGACGGTTTCTGTTGCTTAAATCAGCCCACGTGTGCTATTTCTTAACAGCAGCCCTAGCAAGTTAACAAAGACATGATGCTTATTCTCAGCCTGGAGAGATATGGGGACCCTAAAATGCATACAAGGGAGCAGAGAGGTATGGTTCTGAGTGCCATTAGTCCTTGACACACGACTTCCTCCTTAACCGTCTGCCTCCTGTGATTTCTCAAAGGCCAGGGGACAGGCCCAGGACCACAGTCAGTGTCTGGTTCTCCCTGCTGACTCTGGTCTGCTTGTAGCTGCACAGTCCCAGTGCACAGTCCTTCTGCTTGCTGCTCGCCGGAGGGACAGCAGGCCCATAGTGCCACTTGCTCAGGAATTCTTACGGAATCTGAGACAGAGTGGAGCATTGAGCCAAGCGCAGGGTCCTTCTAAGCCCAGACCCCTGTGTGCCTGGACAGATCACAGGCCCACTAGGGCACCTGTAGGAGTGAAGGAAGTACTCAGTGAGCATTCAGAGGGGCAGAGAGAGAGCCTTCCACGTCCGCAGGATTGGTATGCAGGCAACACATGCTACCTTTACTGCTCAGGGGCGCTGGGTCCGTGAGCTGCCCCTTGCCAGGGCACCAGCCTCTGGAGCCTCTGCCCAGTCCTTTCTCGGGGCCAGATGCTGGACCACTGGTGCTGCCCACGCTGTGCAAGAAGAGAATGTTTTTTAAGGGTCGCTGATGAGATGTGGAGGCCACTGACACACGGATGGGAGGAGGTTGCCTCCTGTTCTTATGTTCGAGTCTTGTTCAATGTTATCATAACTAGGAACACATGACTAACATCCAACACTTACCAAGCATCCGACACATATGGAGTTCTGTGCTAAACTCTTTGCGGGAACTATTTTACTCAATGCTTTCCACAAACCTCCTGGACTAAGGTATATGCTCATCGGCGCCTTCCTGATGAGGAACTCAAGGCATCTAGAGACCCAGGCCCAGGCCACCAGTCTCAGCGGCGAAGCTTGGGTTCCCATGGAGACGGCACGGCTTGAGGGTGTGCCATGGCCACACTTACTTCCTGCCATCCCAGAAGGAAAGAAACAAAGCTTAGTGGGCAAAACAAATGCCAATTTGGGGCCTGCCAAGAGCCCGAAGAGAAGATGCACTATTTTTGGAGGGGCAGAGGGAAGATTTCTAAGGGCGAAGAGAGAGACCCATTTCTGTACCTACCTGACAAGTGACTCCATGTGAAGTCACTTAATTCTGAGCCTGCCAGAAGAAGACGGTAACTGCTGATGGGTGCACTTTTCAAGGTACCCGCAAGGATCGAAGGCTCCTGGATGACATTTACCATTGCCACCCAAACTGCTCCCTGGCCTCCCAGCGGACCTGTCCATCCTGATCCATGCTTCACCCTGCAGCTGAGCCCATCTCTTCTGACAGTAAATCTGACCGTCACTCCCTGGAGTGGCTCTACTTGTTCCTAGGATAAAGACAGAAGTCCCTTCCCCAGCCTGCAGGGTCCGGCAGAACCTGCCCCCACCTGCTGCCCACCTTTCTCTGGCTCCTCGCTCCCTACCAGCCCCACCAGCCTGCCTCAAACCCAGGACTCCTGGTGATCTGCCCACCGTGGGCCCTTGCACAAGCTCTTCCTTCGACCTGGCTGACTGCTACTCAGTCTGTGGCAATCAGTCCAAACATCACTTCCTCCTCGTCCATTTCCTTTTTTAGTAACAACTTTATCGAGATAGAATCCAAATACTGTACCATTCACTCACACGATGTGATCACGCAGTCTTTTTAGGATGTTCACAGAATTGTGTGGTTGTCACCATTTGGGGTATTTTCATCACCACTCAAGGAAAGTCGCTCCTCATTTCCCCCTTCCGCCCCTGACCTGTACCTGCACTAAACAACCCCTGATCTACTTCCTGAGTTTGACTTTGTCTATTCGGGACATTTTGTGGCAGTGGGCCCATGTGTGCTCTTTGGGTCTGGCTCCTTGCACTCAGCAGAGCATTTTCAAGGTTCGCCCTCGGCAGAACGAGCGTCAGTACTCACTCCTTTTTAGGGTGAATTATTATTCCATTGTTTGGACGCCATGTTTTGCTTCTCTCTCCATCAGCTGCTAGATATTTGAGTGGTTCCCACTTGTTGCTACTATGAATGATGCTGCTATGAGTGTTCACACGCAGGTCTTCATGGGGACATATATTTAGTTCTCTGCAGCACAGACCTAGATGTGGGATTCTTGGGCCACGTGGTAGTTCTACCTTCGACCTTTCAAAATGGAAGCATCGTTTTCTACTCCCAGAAGCAATTCGGGAGGCTTCCTATTTCCCCACATCCCAGACCACACTGCTATCACCTTGGCTTTCGATTCCAGCCATCCTGTAGGCAGGAAGGGCTAGCTCATCATGGTTTTGATTTGCATCTTCCTGATACCAGTGACGTGGACATCTTGTCATATATTTATTGAGCCTTTGTAAATTTTCTTTGCAGAAATGCCTATTTGGATCTGTTGCCCGTTTTTTCTTTCCTCTTGGGTGCTGGGATGGAACCCAGGGTCTCACGCACACCACCCAGGCTCTCAGCCCAGCGCGCACCCCCATCCTGGCACTCATTCCAGGGTTGGGAGGAGCTGTTCCCTCCTGAAGTGATCATCTCTGCTATCAGCAGCCTCTTTACAAGTAACCCAGGGGGTAGGGATCTAGCTCAGTGGTAGAGTCCTTGCTTAGCAAGCGCAAGGCCCTGAGTTCGATCCCCGGCACACACAAAAAAAGAGTAACCCAGGAAATGGGGCTTTTCTTCTTAGAATTAAAAGCACGTTTTCGCTATGATGAGCTGTTCCCTCCCTTTCTGACTTGGCCTCAGAAAAGAATTGAAAATCTGGGGACTTGACAAAATGCCTTGATAGAGTCTGCAAATCCAGAAGGGAAGATTCAGACCACAGGGAATTGTTTTGTCTGAAAAAGCTGCACCCAATTAATATTCTGTGAAAGGGGGGGAAAAAAAAAAGAGAGATCTTGGAAGTGCCAAGCCCTGGGTGACACTGTGAATTAGGGTTTGCTTCCCAAATCCTTCTGTGCTCTGTGAGTGCTTCCATCCTGTTAGTCACCCTGGAGAATAAATACACTCATTTGTCTGACCTGGATCCCCAAGAAGGGCAGATCAAAATTCCACAGGGAAATTACAGGCGCAGAAGCACTGCTCCTCTTGCAAGGTGATTCTCCCCATTCTGTTCCCCCCAGGACTCCCCTCCTGGCATTAGAATCTATTATCTTCCTGGCTGAATTCTTACCTCAAGGGTACTCAGCGTCCCTAGGTGGTTGCCAGTGTCAAGGCAACCTCACCCACTGTGCAGGAAGCCTGGGCTCCTGGAGAGGGCAGAAAAGAGACCGGCCGGGAAGATTTGGGGGTCTCCACACACTGGCCTGACTTCTGTGTCCCGGGGGCTGGAGGGATGCCACACAGAGCTCCTGTTTCCTAGGTAAGAAGGTCTCCAAGAAGCCAGGAATGGTCAGAGCCCAGGGGCCTCCATGGCTTTGTGGAGAGGGACATTGATGTCTTGGAAAGAATGAGATCATCTTTGAGTGAGAATCACTGGCCCAAATCCCCCAGGGTGAGAGGGATACATGGTAACACCCTTGCAGGGTAGTGTCATGTAAATACTGTTGGGCACTCGGGATCTAGAAGGTAGACTGTGGCTTCTGCATTTTCAGAAATAAGTCACGACCAACCCTATTTTACAGACAGAGACGTCCTCTGCACCTGACCCACCCAACAGTTTAGTTGCTTCTGGTTCGTGGTCTGAGCACAATGTCTACAAAAGTAACAGCCTGTAGCATAGAGCAAAGAAAGTCAAAATAGCATTTAGTAAATATTACTCGAATTGAAATTACACAGAACTCCTAGAACACCCTGTAAATGCCACTGGCATAGAGGAACTGCCAGGAAGAGAACGGAAGAAGGACGGATTCATCTATCAGCCTTCTAAGATGTTCCAGCTCCAAAGTCAGACTCTTTATGCACATTACTTCCGGAAACCCGTGAGATGGGATTTGGAGCTAGGGCAGTGAGCTTGGTACGGGAATTGGCATGATCAAGCAGATGCCTCTGCCTCTAGCACTCGACTTTGCCAACACACTTCTGTGTGCCTCAAAGGGACGCTAAAAGGCCCTTGACTTTCATTACCGCTACCCAAACATGCCTGAAACGCCATCTTCCCAGCCCCGCTGACTTGTCTTCAATTTCCTACTGCCAGCCAGGGCTGCGGGCCAGGATGCTTGGGCCCTGAGTTGTGCCAGGCGATGGCCATCCTGGGAGTCCCATTCTGCTCAGTAGCACCAAGCTTCCTTCACAGTCACCCAAAGCTGCTGTTACAGCTGATAAAAATATATATGTGCATCCCAGCTGCCTTTGCCCTTCAAATTCAGTGGAGAAGAAGCAAGATTAGAGGATTTTCAGACGTAGAAGCAAACACAGGCTTTCGGGGAAACCTCAGTGGGTTGGCTCCTGGTGTTTTATTTCGACCAGCTGGATCCAAGGAAGCCACGTGAGATAGGAGCCTTCTTGACGTGGCTTACTGCCAGTCGCAAGTGGTCAGAATCATTCCAGAAATAGCCATTGAAATCGGCTTCATGTGTCTTTGGACAAATATTCGATATTCCAAGGGAAAGTGGAACTAAGGAGGTTTGGAGCTGGAGCTTTGCCGATTCTACACATTTTGGGTCTGATTCCTGGCTTGGTTCCTGCCTGTGGGCCTTGGCCAGGTTGCTTGAACTCTGCGGCTCTGTTTCATCCTCTATGAAGTGAGTATAATGGCCACACCAAACATCCAGCACCATTGTGAGGCACAAGCAAGATTATGCAGTGATGCCCTGAAAACATTCCTGGCATCTATGGCGATGCGCGTCAACGCGGGCTGTCTTTTTGCCAAATGAATGACTCTGTGATGGGATTAGCTTCCCAGGACTGCAGTAACTGGTCGGCCGGAATTGCAGAGATTTATTGTTTCAAGGTCCTGGAAGCTTGAAGTCCAACACCAAGGTGTCAAGGGGTTGTCCCCTGCTGGCTCTATGAGAAAGAATGTGTTCTATGCCTCTCCCTCCCTCCTGGGAATTGCTGGCCACCTTTGACATTCTTTGGCTCAGAAAAGCACCATCCCAATTTCTGCCTTTGTCTTCCCGTGCCTTCTCCCTGAGCTCCTACCCGTCTGTGTCCAAACTTGCTCTTCTTTGTGAGGCCAGCCCAATGGGATCGGGGCCCACCCCATTCCAGTAGAACCGCCCATAAACTAATGACAGTTGCCATGATCCTGTTTCCAAATAAGGTCACATTCTGAGACCTTGGTGGTTTAAAACTTGGGGGACACAGTTCCACCCATAAGAGTGACTCACCCGGAGGACTTGTGAGCCTTTTGTCTGTAGTAGGGAGGTGTAGGGATGGCCAGTGCTCCACACACTTTCCTGACCGGCTCCTGTGCGGTTCTGTGGCCCCCGTCCTATGTTCCCATTGTGCTGCTTTAAGGCCCATCGTCCTCCCTGGAGGCCACCTGTCTGTTCCTTTCCTTGTCTGTCCCAGCAGCCACGACACTGCCCTGCACATAGCAGACACTCCGTAAATATTTATCAAGTGATTGGACATGCTATGTCATTTAATCATCAAATAAGTCTGGGAGGTGAGCACCATTATCTTGTGTCTTTTTTTAAATTAAAAAAAATGATCGGTTCATACTCAGAGCTATTGTTTTTGGACTAAAACAGCAACTCTATACCAGTGTGTTTTCTGGAATGCTTGAGCCCTCTGAAAATAAGGAACTAACAAGAGGGGTCTGCCTCACAGACACCAGACCTCTTCATGAATCTCTAAATGAGATTCTCCTCATGAGTTCTGTTAAGTTTGGGAGCAATTGCCTAAAGATGTAAACACGAGAGTAGAGAGGCAGGTACCTTTTTTCCTGTGACTTCATGTTTTATACTGAAGGAACATTAGTTTAGGCACACCCAACCTCTCTTCATGGGTCCACACATACCTATATAATTAGAGTTATTTAAGGCCTGGGAATTGCTTCAAAGTTGGAGGAGGCAATGGATGTGAGTTAAGATGAAACCAAAACAACCATGAGTTAATAATGATCAAAACTGAGGAATGGATGCAGGAGAATTCATTTCATATTTCTAACTTCGTATATGTTTGAAAAATAATGTATGTGTTACGTTTATATACACAGGAGTACTGCTTAGCCATAAAGAAGGATAGATTGGAATCATTTGTAGGAAAATGGATACCTTCAGGCCATATTGCTAAGCAACATAAATCAGATCCAGAAGGTTAAATATTACATGATTTTCTTACAGGTGCAATCCAAAGTATAAATAATTTAAAGACCAAAGTAAAAGAAACATGACAGGAAATAGGAAGGTAGACCTCTGGCAGATGGGAAGATGATCTAGGGATGGAGGGAGAGGGAAGAGAAGTGAAGGGAGAGAGGAGAGAGAAAGGGCAGGTAAAAAGGGTTAAGATGTGAAAGATATGTCCATCAACTTCCCACAATGGATGTATTATGTACTGCAAACCTGTACTAATAGAATATATTCTAAAAAAGAGCAAAATGGCAGGGTATTTGCACATAACCTAAAAAAGAAGCCTTACCTTTTAGAAATACATGAAGATATATTTGTGGACGAAACACATGATGTAGGGGATTTGTTTTATAATAATCTAGAAGTGGGTGTATAACACACAAATAAATTGACCCCATTTTTAATTTTTTTAATTATGTAAAGAACACATGAGCAATCTTTCCATTCTTTTCTCCACTATTGTATGTTTGAAATACTTTACAACAAAAAATTTAAAACAGAATAAAGCAAAAGAGAAGCCCTTTTCTAAAACTTATTTTATGAAGCTACTACTACTTCGCTATCCAAGCCAGAAAAGACAATTCAATAAGAAAATTTACAGACCAATCTCACTGATGAATCCACAAGCAGAAGTCCTAAATCGAATCCAAAACAAATGTAAGAAAGCTAAGTGAAACAATGTTGAGAGAGCAAAGTAAAAGATAGATAATAGGAAGCCAGGAGATAGAACTTTCCAGAAGGGGAGAAGGATCAACAGACAGAGCGAGAGGAGGGAGAGAATGAAAAAAGAATTAAGATGTGTTATGTACACCTGCCAACTCTGCCCAAGGAATGTGAATATTATGTACTGCAAACATGTACTAATAAAGAGCATGATTTGAAAAGAATGCATAAAAATACAACATGACAAAAGAATTCAAGGCTAGTTCAACACTAAAAAAATTATTAAGGTATGTGATGAACTGAGTTAACTTCTGACCCTTCAAAAGATGCTGCACTGCCAAGCCCCAGTTCCCATGAATTTGAGCTTATTTGGAAATGAGTTCTTTGTAGATGATCCACTTAGGG
The DNA here is from genome assembly GCA_004026905.1 of Hystrix cristata. Taxonomy (NCBI): domain Eukaryota; kingdom Metazoa; phylum Chordata; class Mammalia; order Rodentia; family Hystricidae; genus Hystrix; species Hystrix cristata. The sequence continues at coordinate 54,553 of PVJO010004390.1, forward strand.
GAGGTCATCAAGGTAGAAGCGGTATGACTGGTTTCCTTCTAAAAAGAAAAGGTGTAGACAGAGACAGACTAACTCAGGGAGAAGTTGGCCATCACCCCGCTTCGGCCCAGCAGAGGCCACCAGCCGCTGGGGGAGAGGCCTGAACAGATTCTCCCACACCCCGCTCAGAGGTAGCAACCCCATCCCCGCAGCACCCGGATAGCAGGCTTCCGGCCTCCAGAACTGCAGAGATGCATTTTCGTGCTTTAAATCTCTCTCTCTCTCGCCCCGAGTTCACAGGACTGTCCTAGGGCAGCCCCAGGAAACTAATGCACTATGCAGTACAATTCTCCATATTAATAAAGCAAGGAAAACGTGATCATCTCAGCACGTATCAGAAAAACAGCCCATGGAATTTAGCTACTCTTACAAAACTACTGCTGGTGAGGCCGAAATAACCCTTGGCAAACCAGGGCTAGAAGGGAATTTCCTTAACTGGATTGAGCATCTTCACCGCAAAGAAAAACCAATAGCAAATGCTCCACTCCACGCAGGCAGGCACAGAGGGGCTGCTCTGGGGAGCTGGGAGCTGCAGCAGCAGCAGCAGGCAGGAGCAGTGGGGAGGCTGGCTGTGGCCTCTTCGGCCTCCCCGTCTTGCGTTTGTACATACACTTGGCAAAATCTTCTTTGCCTCTGGAAACTCAGCTACGAGCCAGTCCTGCATTATTTTTTAAAGGTTTCCAAACTCTACGCAGAAGGATAGTCGAATAGGAGTTCAGAGAACCAAGTCTGAGAACTGGCCATATGCCCTCGAAGCCTGTTTACCCCTGTTTGCAAATACTATCACGTTGCCTGCTTACTGTGATGTGCACAAGGCTGGGAAGCTGGCCCCTGGGGACACACTCTTGCACAGGTGCACAGTTACATAATCAAGAGCGTTCACCATGGCGTGGCTCAGAGTAGCAAAACCTTAGGAAAACTCCAAATGTCTATTGGCTGTAAAAAGTATAAACAAACTGTGATACAGTCAACAATGAATACTAAATAGCTGTAAAATGCATGGTCTTATGAATACACATACAAATATGAATGAATCTCAAATACATAATATAGAGGAAAACATCAAATAGCAAAAGAATGCATAAAGTCTCATTTCATTGAAGTAAAGGTCAAAATCAGGCAAAACTAAATAACGTATCATTTAGAAGAACACACATCCACACGATATCCCATAAAGCTATAGTCTTCCACGTGTATCAAAATCACCTGGAGGGCTTTGTAATAATCCACATCCTGGCTTTTTCCTCCAGAGTCTCTAATCCCATAGGTCTGAGAGTGGGGCTTAAGAGTCTGTATTTCTAACCTGTTTCCAGATGGTGGCTCAGGAGTCGAAGCAATACGTGGGAATGATAAACAGCAGCCACCGGACAGTGGCTACCCAGGTGGAGGAGAGAGGCAAGATTAAGAAACAGCACACAGAAGGCTCCACAATACCCGGGATGTCCTATCAACCTGGGTGGTGGGAACAGAAGCGATCTTCTAAAAATCATTCCTTAAAATATCCGTATGCATGACTCTCGGGCTTTTGTAAATATAATCTATTTAAAAATTTAACAAAGCCAAAACAAAAAAAGGTTCCATCTGACCCTTCCATTTCCTGCTAACTCTTCTCAGTTGAATCATCTCTTAGAATAAGGAATGAGTCACAGACATCCGGGCCGGCCTTAAGAAATGCCGAAGCCAGACCAAAGTAGGGAGGAAAAGGCACATTGTTGAGCTGAATCCAGACACCGTCACCAACTCTCATCCGAGCCTCACGGTGGTGTTGTAATGTATATATTATCACCCTGTTCTGCAGATAAGGAAATTGAGGAACAAAGTGAGAAGTAAGTGGCTCGTCACCATTAACCTGTGATGGAGTGAGACTTCAAACCTGGGTCTGGTGGCTGACAGTCCCCGTGCAATCACCGTATGAATCAGTTTTCTGCCGTTGTAATGAATACCTGAGACTGGTGCTTTACAGATTGAAGCTCACACTTCTGGAGCTTCGAGGGCACAGTGCCGGCCCTGGCACAGCTCTGGTGAAGGCCTCACGGTGGAAGCTGTGTGAGACCAGGGAGCCACATGGTGAAATAGGAAGCCAGAGCGACACAGGGGTTGGACGAGAACTTGCTTAATGCCTTCCAGGGATGCTCCCCCGATGACATGAGGACCTCTCCACTAGATCCTGCCTCTTGAAGATCCCACCATCTGTTAATATGGCCATGCCGAGGACCAATTTTCCAACTCATGAAACCTTGGGGGACACACTCAAACCCTGTCCAAGCCAAAGCACTCATCAAACTACTGTTTCTCAGAGTCTTGCCCATTGAGCCCCTCCACACAGATTGTGTGAGGTTTTTTATAAATCCAATTCCTGAGCTCCAAGCCAGTCTACCGTACTAGACTTTGTACAGGCAGACTGTACAGGGTCCTGGATGATACTCGTGGAGGAATAAAGTCAGAAGCAGCATCAGTTTGGCCAGCTCATGGAAGACAACAGAACTGCCAAGGGGAGGGCATCGGTCAGCTTGGGTGTGTGCATCCTCAAAAAGAGGACCAACACATTCTTAAAAATGTGTATACTCCAGTCAGGGTGGAGAGAGGGGAACATTTTGAGCCAGGGAAGCCAGCGGCCTAGAGTTATAAAATCCAAAGACAGTGGTGATGTCCACGAGGGAGCTATTTTTCCCCATTTCGTACTTAAAAGGATTGTAATAATTAGAGACATGCAAACGTCCGTTTCAGCACATTTTTCATTTACGAAAATATGAACCTCAAGGCGATGTTTGTAGCTTATGGGCCGTGTCCTTTTTCCGTGTTCAGAAGCAGACAACAAAGGCCTGAGAATTGCACTGGGTGCTGCAGTCTGGGTGCGCCCCGGCACGGGGCACCTGGACAGGAATACGTAAACAGGAAGAGCGAACTCCAGGCCTCCCAGATGGGAGACTTCATTTGATAGCAGGAGGCGCTGGCTTCTGCTATGACTACAGAATGAGTTTTGATCATTTGCATTTTTTGAATCTGTTACACTTACCCAAGTGCTTTCACCAAGGCCCGAGAGAACAATAAAAAGACTTTCTCACTCTTACCAGGATTTAAGAAAGAGTTTGTTTTCAGAAAGATAATCTTGGCATGGTTTTCAGAAAGATCAAGAGAGGGTGGGGAAAGGACCTGACTATTGAAACGATTTATGCAGAGAGAGAGGATCTGGCCCCCCTTTGTGGCTGATGTTTGGAAAGAGGACCATTTGGAATTGTTTTCGCCTTTCTATACACTTATTAGCAGTTTTCTTGCCTTTAGTTCTATGCTGAGTTTTGTGTTTAAGCTGTTCAAGTTTGAAGGCTAGGTGATTGTTTAATGTTTTCTCTGCCACTTATTCCTACTAAAAATTTTATTACAGTTAATTATCTGATCCTAACAGCAGAGAAGCACAAAATACTGAGTTCATGTACTTCTATCACTAAGACTGATTTCATAAGGAGTTCCAGGGCCAGGAGAACACGAAGAGGGCTGGAGAGCCAGTAGAGAATGATTTCAACTTGGCAACTCAAGGACACCTTTCTTGTATTCCTCTCTTGCTGGAGAACTCATGCCTTTTCACTTAATCTCTGGATTTGGAGATGAAGTCTGAGATGCATTAACTAACATCTTAGATGAAGCCAAGCTAAGTCTGATTCAAAAACCACCAACAACAAAACAAAGAAATAAAAAACATTTATCTGCAATTCCCTAGAAGCTTCAGAATTTCCAGATTTAATCCAATCCATGTTTCATTCAGCCCAATCCATAATGTTTTTGGACCTCGTGGAGGCCCTGGACAAAGTATCTCATCTAAACTCCAGTCTCTCCTATCTGTGAAAGTCTTCTTTGGATTTTCTAGTACTAAGGAAATGTTTAACTAAAACATCATTGGACAAGAAAAAACTTGATTAAATTCACAAGAATATTGAGCTTTGAGTAGCTTGCTTTTTGGAGAAAGAAGGCATAGTGAGCATCAAGTACCAATGTGGTTTAAACAGGAATCCGGAGTATATTTTAGTTTTTTTTTTTTTTTTTTTTTTTTTTTTTTTTTTTTTTTTTTTTTTTTTTTTTTTTTTTTTTTTTTTTTTTTTTTTTTTTTTTTTTTTTTTTTTTGGTGCTGGGGATCGAACTCAGGGCCTTGTGCTTGCAAGGCAAGCACTCTAGCCACTGAGCTAAATCCCCAGCCCCTATATTTTAGTTTTAACCATGAGAGTATGAATGATTTGTCACATGTAGAACATTTACTAATCTATGGCCCAGTCCTAGGATAGTAAGAAATTTAAAGAGAAAAACATAAACACAGATTGCTAGGCATGCAGAGGCCTGACTGTTTCTGCTGTGTTGTTGGACTTCTACCATCTTCAAAAAGAGGACAGATCCTGCCTAATCCACTGGTCCCAGGGGGCCACGAGAGACATCTGGGGAGCAACCATCCCACCTGAGCCCAGCTTAATCAGTCAACATCAGATCCATGAAGATAATCCACTGGAATTATTGTTGTAAGTCACTGATGTTTGGGGTGATTTGTTACACAGCCATTTTGCACCAAAAGCTAACTGATAGAGAAATACAGCAATTTAATTAGAAAGCTCTCATTTCATTCTACAAAATTTCTTGCTCTTTAATGAATCTGGAACTCACTGTCTTATTCATTCTTTGGACTCAGTTAAGTAGGTATTATTCCTAATTTATAAATGAAAATACTAAGCTTTCCCACGGTAACTGAGAAGCCAAGTACGTGGTCTGAGGAAGCTCTTTGTGGCTGCTGTTTGGAAAGGAATATCAGGAATTGTTTTTGTCTTTCTGTACACTTCTTAGTAGTTTTCTTGCCTTTAATTCTGTGACGTATCTTGGGATATGTGTCCATGCCGCAGCCCCTCCCATGGGAAGGTCCTGCCTTAGTACTTGCCGAATGGACTGGCCTGGGATCCTCTTCAGTCTTAGTCCTGTATCCCTGTGGCTCGAATGCTGCTGACTGGACCAGCAGAGGTCACTGACTCAAGATCAACCAATCAGAGGTGGCCAATGAGTAAACTGTTTTTTTCTTTATTGAGAGCTTGATTTATGACTTAGAGACTGAAACTCTTTTGTTATGAAGGGTCATATGGGCTTGGCATTGCTTTATGGAACCATACATAAGTAGAGAAAAAGCTACGAGACAGAGAAAGAGAAGGAGAGGGAGAGAGAGAGAATGAATGAATGAGTAGCAATAAAGTGGTAGGAGAGCCACGCTGCCGGTCCTGAGAAACGGAGGCAGAGAGTCTGATGCCCAGTTGCTTGGCTGGCTTTCGGTATCTGTCTTAGGGGTGAGGCCTCGCAGCTCTCCAGTAAGCTCTCCTTTCCTTCTGTTGGCTTCAGTATTTTTAATTCAAAAGCAATTCAATCACTTCTGAGTGTTTATAAGCTTTGTTCGTGGGCTCATGGTTTATAAATGACTACTACAGGTTCAGTTGTGGCTTCCACCCAGAAGAAAATCCATACATTGAAGTCCTACCTCTAGTACCCCCACATGTAACTGTATGTGTTTTTCATCTAACTGTACTCAAGACAGGGCTTTAAAGAGGTAATCAAGGTAAAATAACGTTGTTAGGGGGTTGGAGATTTAGTTCAAGTGTTTGAGCGCTTGCCTAGCTAAGTGCAAGACCCTGAGTTCAATCCCTAGCAACAGGCCCCCCAAAATAAGGTCACTAGGGTAGAGTCCAATTCAACATGACTGGTTTGCTTGTCAGAAAAGGACTTTGGGATACAGCCACACACAGGCGGGCACTATGTGAAGACACAGGAGAAGACACCATCTGCAAACACATGACAGAGCCTTAGAAGAAACCACCCCGTCAGGCTTCTGGCCTCCAGACTGTGAGCAGACAGATATCCACTGTCGAGGCCCCTAGTCTGTGGGCCTTGGTTCTGGCAGCCCTGGCAACTAATTCAGTGGCCGACGCTTTCTTACTGCACCACAAGGTGCTTTGGTCCTTAAAGAACGGCCCCCATTTTCTCAGAATTCTGTGTCATTACCAGGCACTATTCAATGGAAGATGGGAGGGGAAAAATAAAAAATCAAAGCAAAATCAAAAACAACATTGAGGGGAGGATAGAAATATATCTGTGCTTTATAAAGTCCAGAAAAAGAGGGGTATTGAGAAACAGAAAAAAATACCCCTGTGCAGCATTAGTAAGCTAATAAGTTCATTGAAGGCACACAACTAACGAATTATGGATTTCATCGCTGATTTTCTTCATTCAATTGCTTATTGTGGATACATTAGTCAGCATGAACTATGGCTCTGTGGGAGGACAGAATCTCTCAACTGGGAGGAAGAAGAGTCACGTTTACTGAGAACTGACTGTGCTGCCACGTTGCCTTTGTCACATCAACTCTGTCCTCACAGGGACCTTGGATAGAAGGTTCTGTGACCACTCATGTCTGATGCTTGTAGTGAGGAACTGAGGCTCAGAGGTGGGAGCGATTTTGTCCCAGGTGCCCAAGATTCCAGCATGGGGTTGGACACCAGGGCCGATGTCCATTGTCGACCTCCCTAAGTCCATCCTCTGCTCTCTGGGGAATGACACATCCTCATTTCTCTGAGATGCCTCTTTCTCCAGGTTCCTCCCACAGAGTTGGAGCAGAGCCGGCCCTGCAGCTGCCCATCAGGGTGGGTAGCCCACACCTCTGGCCAGAGTGCTTCGTCAGTGATGCACATGTAGTTCAAGCCATTTCCATTAGCTGTATCACTAATGCTTTAGTGAAACCAGAGAGGTTTCAAAGCCGATGTCTTTTCTATCACCTGCCCTACAGCGAGAGCACTTGTGTGGGGTGCCCTGCTCCAGCCTCCCCTTAGGTGAGGAGATGGCTACTCCCAGGATCTTGTCTATTATTTCAAGAACTTCCCTATCACCTACTGTGAAGTTGTATTTCCCTATTGTAACTACAGGTACTTTCCAATAACTCCTGTGTCATATTGTTAATCACATTTCTCCTCAACCCATACCTTTTTTCTCTGACCTGACTCACATATCATTGAACTCCGAGTCTAGGCTTTGGTCCCTTGTTGGTAGAACCCTTGTTATTCTCCCCCATCAAGTCTACTTTCCTGTTTCCTCTGTATAATTTAATTTGGAAAACATTAAGATATATTCTTGATTCCATATTGGATAGATGGTTCTAAATCAAGGGCTCAGAAGCCTCCCACTGGGCCAGGCTCTCTCATATCTTTTTAACATTACCATTCGTCCAAAGAGTCTTTCATACATCTTTTCCCCATTCGCCACCCATCCCATGAAATTTTAATCCTATAGATATTCTAGACTGTATTACATATCTGTTTATGTGCTGTGGACCACTGGAAGGACATGACACTGTAATATTGAAGTTCCTCTTCCCCAAAACTAGTTTTCACCCCCAATCAATATTGTCCCCACGGAGAAGAGATAAAGAGAGACAGACAGACCAAACCAATGATTTACTGATAGCAACATGTCCTTAATTGTTCTGTATTTCATACTGGGCAGAGGCAACTCTAGTAGCAAGTCTGATAATTTGTACTCCAACATATTGAAAGACATTAAAAACTTTCATTTGCCGCTAGCACATTAATGACTGTGAGCCTGAGAGATAGATTTATTCCGGCTTACTGTACTCTTCTTTGAGAAATGATGGAAGATGCTTTTTTAAATTAAGGTGGCAACACCATTGATAATTTAAACATTGCAGCCATTCCAAAATGCTGTGATTTGTAACATTGGTTTTAATTAATGCCTGCAACCCGGCTGTGAAAATTGGGACCTGTAATTTGTGAGTTACAGTAACTGCTAGCGTTTATTAACCTAGCAGGTCAAATTCTGGTTTCATGGCCTTCTATATACATATATATCATCATCCTATTAAACTTCAAGTTGCAAGCCAACAGGAGAGGGAAATAATCACCAGCAGGTCATGTGTCACCTTTGAAAACAGAGGCGAGAGCCGAGTGTAAGATTTTCTCCTTCCGCCCCATCCAGCCTCACTTGCTTACCTCCTTCTTCTCAGTGTGGGCCATTTAATTTCTTCTTCCTTCTCTGCCCGCTGGCAGCTCCATTACCACACGGTCATCCTTTTCATCCCACAGGAAGAGTGCCTTGTTTTCAAACTGGATTCTGGAATGATTTCTGGGGCTTCCTCCTCCCCTTTTGCTAGCTTCAAGCCATTCACTTAAGAGGCTAGGTGTCGCCTCACACTGGGTGCCACAATGGGCCTTGGGTCACAGTGAGAATAGCACCAGTACCGAGATTGGCTTTACACAGCACCATGTGCCGGGCTCTCTACAGACCTCTTCACATGCGTATCTGCTTCACTGTCCCTTATCCAGCACGGTGGGACCAGTAGCGTGCAGATTTTTTCACATTTTGGAATATTTGCATACACATGATGTAATATCCTGGGTATGGAACCTAAATCTGCACATGAATCCCACATATGTTTCATAAATACCCAGATCCTGAAGGTAATTTTATATGCTACTTAGTGCCCGTGTTTTGATGTTGGCCCATTACAATGTCAGAGGTCAAATTTCCCTCTTGTGGCATCCTATCTGCACTCAAAGTATTCTGGGTTTAGGGTTATCAGGTTAAAGATGCTCAACCTGCTTTAACTTCCTTAGTTCCTGCAGCCTCCTGTAACAGGCCTGAGCCAGGCGGCAGCCTCAAGGGGTGTGGTACGCAGGGGACACAGCCACCCTCACCTGGCCTGTTGCGGGTACGTGGAAGGCTGGTGTGCCTGACACAGAGCAAGGGCTGGGTGAGCAGGTGCTGGCCGATCCAGTGTATCTAGAACCAGCATAATAAACTTGAGAATCTCTCAAAAAGCAGGACATGGCTGGGTGTGATGGGGAGAGGTTCAGCATTTGCTTGTGGCCCTGAGTTGACATGCATCAGGGTGGCTAGAAGCACAGGTTTCCAGGTTACTCCCTGTTAGCAAATGGCCTTGGGCAAGCTCCCCAATCTCTCAAAGCCTCTTTCTTCTTCAGAAAAATAAGGAGAACAGCACTCCAGCGCCATGTGGTAACTCAAGACTCTACACCTACGAAGAGCGGAATGCGGGGTCTGGCACTGGTCACACAATCTGATTTAGCTGTTACTAGTATGAGAATCTTCTATTAAGTAAACATGTTTTTGAGCATCTAGTCTGTGCAAGATCACAATGTTGGTCTAGTGCAGGGTCCAAAATTGGCTTCACGGACCCGCGGACCACACAGGTGCTCAGGAGTCTGTGCTAGGATCGCCATCCGGGCATCCTTAATAGCAGGCAATCTTATATTCTCACTTTGCCCTGCGCCCCACAAATTACATAAGCAGCCCTTCCTCCTTCCACCGGACTGTAAGCTCCGCGGAGGCAGATTCTAAGTCAACTTTGCCCATGACTGTAGCCACAGTTAGGAGTTACTGAGCGGACAGAGGGGAGAGGATGGCTTGCAACACAGACACACTGAAAACTGGAACCTCCACCCCTGCTCACGACACAGGAATTTGGGTTGAATATCCCAGATGACAGTAAATAGGGAGACATGAGAAACACCAAAGTGTTATGTTTAATTTCATTTCGTTCGTGGCAAAGATCAACATACTTTCTAAAATCCTCCCATCTCTAAGGGTTATTTATGTGTAATTAAATACATGCAAATACATAGGAAAATATACATGTTATTCTTAAGAAAGTGGATGAGAAAGACAGGTTGGATGAATGGGAAGAAAAGAGTAGAGAAGTAGATTTTTGTTGATTGGGAGGAGTCTTTCTTCCTCATTCTTCAGTCGTGGAAAAGCCCTTTAATACAGGCTTGGGGTCCTTATGAGCTCCATTCATCCATTCAGTACAAGCCTATGCATGACCGCTATGCGCAAAGCACTGTGTCTTTTGTGCACAGATACAAAAAGGTGTCCACACAACTGAGATATCATCAGGAAATAGCAAGTGACTCAATCCAGGGAGTTCAGGTTTCGGCAAGGATGTGCATTTGAGTTGGCTCCCCATTGACTCGTGAATTTGGGCTTGGTCTCCTCACCTGAATAATGAAGATCATAACTTCTACCTGAAAAGGTTGCTACAATGATCATAAGTAGTAATTTTGATAGTCTTGCAAAAGACTCACAGTGGCCACGTATGGAAGCAAATAGCACCACCCCAGCTGCCTCTGCTGTTCCTCACAAGGGTTCTCCCGAGAAGTGCAGGCTCCCCTTGCCTCTCAGACTCAGGAATACAATGACACTGCACATTCTCTACCATCCCCGGGTGTGTACGTATGTTTGCGTCCATGAGGCGTCATTCGAAGAACTGCATAATGAGAAATTAAGGCTGTACATATGCGATAGCTTTTCTTGCTGGTAATGTCTTTTTTTTAAATCATGGAATAAATAAAATTATATATAAAATTTAAGCAGAAGTCTTTACACGGGTTAAAAGCCATGGCAATAGCAACAGCAGTCATTTTTAGATGCGACTGCCTCTTGGTTGCAGGGTTAAATTTAACATCCCAACCAGACACAGGTAAAGCAGATCACGTTATAACTACCTAGTATGTATATTCATTTATCCATCCATCGATCCAATTGTCCATCTATCCAGCCATTTCAGTGCCATGTATTGGGCACTGAGAAAGAGCGTCTGTCCACATTGGGTGGGAGTATGATTTCAATTCGTTATCTCTGGTTTAAAAGAAGCCACACCCCAGAGAGGTGCCAATCTAGATAAAGCCCAGTCTGAGACACTTGGCAGTTCTTCCCTTTGCAGAGTTATGTCAGGCTAGTTACTTCCAGACTGATTGACTAAGAGCGGGAAATGGAAATTAAAGAAAGGGGCAGATCACCACCTGCTGGTAATTTTCACTGGAGAGCACTCGCCATTGTCTACAAACTGGAGCCCCGAGTCGCAGTCCTATTTTTGCCCTGGTGCCATCTTTGATGAATTGCTTAATTATCCTCTATCTGTTTCTTCCTGTGACACAAGGATGCTCTGAGGACATGTGAAATAAAATTGGATTATTCGGGGGAAAGGCTACAACTTCCATACTGAGGACTATATTTCTGAATCTCCTGCAGGGACCGCAGTAAACTAGTTGCTCCTCCAGTCTGAGGGGTCAAGGACAGCTGTAAGGAATCCTCCGGCTTTCCCCTCCCAGAGACACTGGTGGTCACTTGGCGTATCCTCAGGTGGCTGCTCACCTTGGTGCTTCTTCCATATTACTAAGATGGATAGATAAGTGGATGGATGGATGGATGGATGGATGGATAGACAGATAATATAATGGACAGTTATAACTTGATGTATCTATGATCGGTTGGAAGTTAAACTTACCTGCTTCTTCCGTGTTTATCACTGTAACATGGGTCACCATGCAGCCAGCAATCTTGGGATGCTCCCTCAACCCTCGAATTGTGGGGTCCCCGTCCATGCCTATTGTGATTGTGAGGATGTGAAGGTGGTACAACTAAGCCACCACATGTCATGAATCAAACTAATGCCCACAGCCCCAGAATGTTGTCATCTTTGGACCTACAGGACTGAAAATTTGCAAGGAAACCAGATGAATCCCTTCTGCAACAATAATATTGGACCCTCTCTTTATTTGGTTGAACTTCATTCTTTTGAACCCACTAATTTGAAATAATGAAAAGTAGCTGGGCTACTAGCTGGGGCAAAATTCAACTTTGTATTATTTATGAGAAAGAAAGCACCTGCTACACTAAAATTATCAATGTAAATAAGGTCTGGAGAGAACAGGAGAACCATATGAAGATAAAATACTTTCATGTAGGCACAATCATCCAGAAATCACTAACTGATCCTCTCCTCCCCCAAAGACGGCCAGGCCTTAGTCCCTGTGTCCTGTGAGTACGGTATGTTATAATGGCAAAGAGGACTCTGCAGATATAACTAAAGTTATGGACCGTACAATAGGGAGATTATCCCGGATTACCAGCACTCTCTTCAGCTGAAGTCAGAGGCAAGTGGCAAAAGAGAAGGTTGGAGAAATTTGGAGCATGAAAGAGTCTTGACAGGCCCTTGATCCTGCACCTGGAAGGGGGTACACGGAAAGGATGAGAGGGACTATACAGACAGCGTCCCGGAGCAAAGATGCACCTTGGGCTGAAGTCATCAGGAAAATGGAGGCTTCCGTACGACAACTGCAAACAGTTGAATTTGACTAACAACAAAGTCCACGGCTCAGAGACGCTTTGGTTTTGGCCTTGTGGGAGACAGTACACAGAGCATCAGCTGAGCACTGTTCCCCAACTTTGCACCCATGAACTATAAAGATAAGAGCTGTGTATCAGTTAAGTCCCTGAATTTATAGTATTTTTGTAACAACGGCAATAGAAAATTAATACAACGAGATTTTCTTCAAAATAGTCAATAGCCAAGATGGCCCAGGGCAGGTGGCCCACGAGTCAGAATGGCCAGAAGACCAATCCAGGGCATCCTGATGGAATATCACCCTTAGAGATGAATAATTTAAATGATGCTGATGCAGACTGAGGATCTGTTATCTCACATGCTTGGGACCAGAGGTGTTTGGGATTTTAATTTTTATTTTGGGATATTTGCATATATACTCATATATTATAAGGTATCTTGAGGATGAGACCTAAGTATAAACACAAAATTCATTTGTTTCATATATATCTTATATACACAGCTGGGATATACTTTTATATAATATTTTAAATAATTTTGTGCTTGAAACAATGTTTCATGGAGTGAAATTTTCTACCTGAGGCATCATTTACATGCTCAGAGTTTTGGGGTTTGGAGCATTTCAGACTTTAGATTTTCAGATCAGGGAACATATCCAATCTAAAAAATAATTCTTAGCTAGTCATGCCTCTAAGGCTTCTAAAAGGCTGTCTTTTATAAAAGAAAACTCTGTTCACTGTGTGTTTTTAAAAGTCATGAAAGGGATATTTTTTATAACTAGCAATTCAGTCGACAGTTCTACAGTTTTACCCTCTGTTTACACTTGTTTTTATTTTTTATTTTTCAGCACTGAGATTGAACTGGGGCCTTTGTGCTAAGCTGCACCCCCAGCCCTTTATTGATTTTATTTTGCAACAGTCTTGCAAAGTTGCCCGGGCTGGGCTCAAACTCACAACCCTCCTGCCTCAGCCTCCCAGAGGGCTGGGATTACAAGTACGTGCCACCATGCCCTGCTCCATGTGTGCTTCTTCCTACCTCATCAAATTTCTGCTAATTTGTCTTTACAGTTGGGATAGTAATTTGCTTTGTCACTCTCCCAACCGCCTTTAGTAACAATCTAGAAACCATCCCCAGGTCCAAACCAGAATTCTTGGAGTTCAGAAGACTTCCTGGCTGACATGGTGACAAGAGACGCCCAGCATTGCCAGAGTCACATTAGAGCGAATGAAATTAGTCTAATATGTTTGTCAACCATCAGCAGGCACAGCCTCCCCAATTATCCCGTCTAATTAGATTAGAAGCTGACAGCTGAGAGCGCGCCCTTGTGACATTTTAGTTTGCCATCTGAAAACGAAGAACACACGACCCCACTTGTGTACCTCATTTAAACCCAGATCCTCTTCCCAGTTGCTACAAGAACTGATTTTGGCAATTAGCTGTCATTTGTATTACATCCGCTCATCTCCACTCAGTGTAACAACAGAGGGGTGCAGAATGACATGGGGCTGAAAGAAACTGTGGGTGGCTGAGCTGAGCTCCACCTGTGGTCAAAGAACTCGGTAAAATGCTCGTGGACATTTAATCCAGGTTTCCCTGCAAATCCCCAAATAAAATAATGAAAGTTGTCAATAGTTATCCATGGTGGTTGAATCTGCATCTAGAGTTGAAAATAGATGGACACCACACACACACACACACACACACACACACACACACACACACACACACACACACACACAGAGTTACCTGATTTAACTTAAGAAATAAAGCTCCTGGATCACACAGCAGGCATTTTATGGGTTACAGAGTGTTACCACAAGTTATACAGAAGGCGGTAAATTTCCACTCTGATTTTAAAGGGGAACAAAAGACTCCCCTCCCAACAGCCACTCTCAGCTTTAGCTGCACGCCGGGTGTTGCCAGAGATTTCATTATGACTTCTTGTAACGACGTTAGAACGATTTACGGGGTGTACAAACCGCTGTACAAGAGAGAGGTTGAGAAACGGCCCTTGGAAAGGCCTGTATTTCTCAGTATGGAGCAATTTCAAACAATAAATTTGAACAGAAGGCTTAACAAGGTTTTTGAACAGAGATTTAAAGTGGTTTTGTCATGGAGGTCCTTCCAGTATTAAATGACACTGGACAGTGCCCAGGACAGGCGACCCGTCCTTAGTTTGCGAGTTCTGCAGGGTAAAGTGGTGTATTACAACCGTCCCTTAGTGCAGGATTTAGCACACGGGGAGTGGAGGTGATGTGGCCAGCAGGACCAGCCACTCGTAGAAAATTCCAGACTTTCAGAGGCTGTAATTGCCAAAGCCCTGGCACTGGCTTTTTTATCTCTTCCTATGTTTCCCCTGTAGTTACTCTCATTCCCCATACTTTTACCTTGCATGACAGTTTGCATCTTTTACTCCTTCCTCTGCTTATTGTCCGCCTCCTATGCTAGCCCATCGGTTCCAGGAAGGTGAGGATATTTGTCTATTTTGTTCAGGGGTGTCCCAAGTATCTGGAAAAGCGCCTGGCACATCATGAGACCTCTGTACATATTTATGGAATGAATAAACCAACAGGGAGACAAAGAAACAGGGAGACGTCCTGAAGTCTGTCAAAATGCAAGAAACACTGACCTCAGGAATCTAGACATCAGAAACGCTCATAATAGCCAACACAGAAAAGGAAATAAAAAATAGCTGACAATATCATTCCGTTTTTAAAAGAAAAGTCTTCCGGCTTTATGCCTCTGGGAAACCTCGCAGCCGGGAAGGGCACACTGAGGCGATCACGGGGAGAACGGCACGTACCGACAGCGCTTGCACTGCTGAGACTCAGGCCAGAGGCTCAAAGTCACCCAAAGCCAGGGGCGTGAAGTGGAGCAGATGAAGTCACTGAGCAGAACTCCTCCTTCCGGGGCCTTCCTGAGGCCCAGGAGCTGCTGTGTGCCTCGGCTTGTAGCAAAGGTCCCTTTCATACCTCTGCACTTCCTTAACCAGAGAGGAGCAGGAAGCCACGTCTGCCGCAGGTGCGGGCTTTCTAGCTCGTCCTCCGGGAAGCCTGACAAAGCCCAGATGGACACAAGGGATGTTTTCTTCCAGATGGTTCTTGAAGCAGAGCCAGGTCCACATGAGGAGGGAGGTCTCACCAGGCCACTCGAGGGAGGGGGCAGGGATGCTTCTAAGGCTGAAAGGGAAAGACACCCCAGAGAGGGCTGCACCGTTCAAAGGGGGCGCCTGGGGACACCATGTGCCCATCTCTACTGTGGCCACTGTCCCAGCTCGGCACAGAGAGGTCCTGTGCCCGGCTCCGCCAGCCCGGGCAGGGGGAGAAAGGAGAGCACAATGCGCCTTGCACAGAAAGCTGGGCCCTGGGCCTCCAGGCCTGCAGCTGCGCGCATCTGGAACAAACTGTCCGGCAGGAGCACCCCCAGCTCTCTCCAGGACTGTCCTGGGGTCTGACCCCAAGTGTGCAGCTACAATGGGCGTGAGAGGGCGCAGCCTCAGCAGGCTCTTTTCCCTCCTCTTTCGGCAGAAACCATTTGCTTTTGTGGCCTCGGCTCGGGGGAGTCACGGGTGTGCCGGGCTTGTGTTAATACCTGGGGGACCTCCGGGACCCCCATCGGTAGCCACCCCCATTCCCACATCGCCTCCCTCCCTCTCCCCATAGTTGGAGCCACCCTGCCTTTCGCTGTCAAGATCCAGAGCCAGCGCGACACACGTGTGTTGAGCGTCTGCCCTGAAGTTGGCAACGTTAGCCCCTCTTGCGTCTGTAAAATCATGCGGTCCTCACGCATTCCTGAGAGATGGTTAGAACCTGCATCCCAGCTGGGATTCTGGGAACACAGCTAATCCGCATGAGGCTTCGCGGCTGCTAAGTGGCAGAACTGGGACTTCAACCCAGCCTGGCCGGGCGACACGAGAGCAAGCACATGAGTAATGAATTTAATATTCGGAAGCCACGCACTCGACTCGCCTATGTGTTTGGCTCTCCATGGTACAGATTCTCAATTAAACAAATAGCCAGAGAAGTCCCTCTCCCAGAATTATGGTTGAACTCTGTCTTTTTAAAAAAGCAATAATACTGAAATACTCCTCACAGTGTAATTTTAGGACTGGATGGCTCAGCGTGAGATGACACGGGCTCTCAATCTCTCGTCCTTCTGTCACCTTTGCGGGCTCTGACGCCTCATGGCGACGTCTAGGCTTTCATCCCTCTGTCTGAGTTTTTTCCTCTTTCTTTTCCTTCCCCCTTCTTTTCAATGTTGCCTTTAAAAATAAAGACGTACGCTGCATTCAGGGCCGAACGAGCGAAAGTAACAATAAATTATAGCAGAAGGGACCTACGACATGAGGATAAACTTTCTGATCAGAAGGGTAATTAAGCATTGACTCAGGCTCGGATCACAGAATCGGAGAGTTGAACACGCTGATTTTATCTATTTTAGGAATGAAGCAGAACTCTGGTCGTACTATTTGGGCCAGGGGTGGGGAGAAGAAGAGAAGAGATAGCAGTCATTGCCTGTGTCTTTATAGATCTTTATAGACCTTGCAACTGAATTTATAGCTGCCACTAGCAGGAAAGACGTGGAGCCCTCCATGGAGGGAGAAACAGACTCTCCAGGCCATATCCATGAAACAGGCTGTCCCTTTTGATTCTCCTAGCAGTCCTTCGTGCTGCTGTTATTTCCAACCCTTGCGGATGATGAAGCTAAGACTCAAGTTGCTTGGCTGAGTTGCCAGGATTGCTCAGCACGAAGGGATGGACACTAAGACCCTATCCGAGGCCAGTGTACCCCTCTTCAACATTATGTTCTAGCATGATCCAAACGGAGACTTCAGGAGCCCGATGGGCAATGAGGTGCTTTCCTTCCCTTTCTTCATTCCTTCTCTTTCTCATTCCTCCTTCATTTCTTCCTTTTGATTTCAGCCTAAGACCATTACTTCATTATTCAGAAGTTAGGAGTAGGTGGAGAGAGGATGTCTGTCTCCTGATATCAGGGCACATACTAAATATTCGATGTGGCCTAAACCACATGGCCCATCTTTGGGACTACAAGGAGCATGAGCACGAGCTGCAATTACATTTGGTGCAAAATTCTCAGCAACTCAGACCATCTCATAGATGCAGGGTTTGCTACGTCATCCTTCAGGAGTTATCGGCAAAGAAGGATGCTGAAGAGAACTCAGAGATTTTGATGTCGGGGAAAGAGAATCTCTACTAACTGAATTCAAAGAGTAATGAGAATTTTATTCAGGACCTGGTGAGTTCAGGCACTTAGGGATGAGGGAGACTGGGAAAAGAGAGAGTCAAACTTACACAAGCAGAGGAAAACCAAGCTTCGTTTCCGGGCTTAGCTCAGTTGCGACCATTTTCTAGTTGAGTGGATTACCAGGGACAATTCATTGGGTGGTACGCACAGCGGCACGTACCTCGGAGGCAAGCAGACCTAGGTTCAAATTGTTATTTTCTTGCCCACATACTCGAGCAAATTAATATCTCAGCGATTCAACCTTTTTCTCATCAAGTGGACATAGTATTATCTAACTCTTTGAGTTCTTGGGAAGGTAAAATGAGATCATACTTGTAAAAGGTTAAGCCTGGCATCAGACATATTATAAGTACGCCACAAACGATAGAAAGTCACACCACACATCACTTACTGGGTGACTTCCACTGTATAAATATGCCTCAGAGGGAGAGATGCATGGAACAGCCTCACTGATGCAAGCCATCCCGTCCCCTCTTTACATCCCCTCAGAACCAGATGGCAGAATTGAATACGCTATTCCTTTATGGATCTCGGTTTCCATCACCTTCTATCTTGCTGAACTGTGTAGGTTGGGCAATACACATAGACATATAAAAAGGCATAAAAATCCATGAAACAAGTCCACTATTCTTTTACCTGAAAGGATGATCTGTTCTATTCTGGGGAGAAATCGCAATGTACTTTATGGGCAATTAAAGGACTGTATTTCGACCATTTAATTTCTGTAACTAAAGCCCCTGTATTGAGGTGGTTATTCCTCTCTCATCCAATAGACCATCAAGGGCTGTTGGTCTGAGTTGCCAAAAAAGGAACAGTCCCGTGCAGCTTCAACCTCTGTGAACGACACCGAAGCAGGGATGGTACCCCCTGGGGACAGTCTCCAGGAGCCTCTTGTGCCTTCTGCAGATGTTGATGCTAACTTCAAACACAGACAAGACTCCGAGTGCATCTTATTAGCACAAGTTGCTGAGTCTAACGAAGTCTATCAAATTATTTGATAAAGATCTATTCATTACCCTTATCCAGTCCAGAGAAAAATATAATTGAAACATGGTCACACACTATAATGGATATGGGAATAAAACTTCCTCTCCTTTCCTCCTAATTAGAAAACCAAACCCTTAGCAAAATACATGAAGGCAGATGAGATAGGACAGATTTTAGGGTTTTTAGCTGAGGGATCTTTTTTGAGGGACTCTCCAGTGAAGACATTTCATAAACTCCAAAACTGAAATAGCTTCCCACCAAAAATGGGTGGCCCACCTCAAGGCAGAAATGTAATGACTCCCTTGCTCATGGAAATCACTCATCAAATATTTGCTGAGTGTTCCGTGATTGATAAGGGCTGGAGCAGCTCATTCATTTGCAACACAAGCGATCTGATTGGTGAGGGAGGGTTCTGTGAAACAAAAGAGTGCACTGATAAGACAGTTCGAACCTATTTTGTATGTCAAAGAGTCTCTCTTGGTGGTGTGGAGAGCAAGAATAAAAGAGACTACCCAGCAGAGGCAGTAGAAAGCCCCAGTGCGAGGAGGCAAGGAGGCGGCCTTCCCCACCCAGGAGTGTCTTCCTGTAGCTGGAGATGAGATAAGAAAGCATCGACTGCCTGTAGGGATGAGGCTACCACCTGCCAGAAGCCCCAGTCTCCCCCTTCTCCAATTCTGCTCCTCTTTGCTCACTAAGTCTTATTTCAAACTGTGAGTAGTCCTAGGACCAATTATACATTAACCCACATCAAAGGATCTTCAAAAAATAGCCCGTTTTGTTCTTTTGTGGGAAACGCTCCTCTCCGATCACAGATCTGAAATTCTAAAGATCCGTGACCGTGGGTAGGTAAGTGTCAGTGGGCAGAGAGAGAATCTGGGAAATTGTTACGGTTAACTATGCCGCCAAAGACCCTTAGGGTAAAGGGTGGGCCACTGTTGGGCTGTGGAAGGACATTAAGTCACTGAGGCCATGCTCTTAAAGGGGATATTGGGACCCAAGGACCCTGGTCCCTTCTTTCTCTTTACTTCCTGAACTCCAAGAGTTGAGCAGCCTCCTCCATCAATTGGACTGCCATGATGTACCATGCTGCCACAGACCCAAAGTGATGGGGCTGAGCAATCGTGCACTGAAATATATCTTTCTTCTTTATAAATTGATCTTCTCAGGTATTTAATCACAGTGGCAGAAAGCTGATGGACACAGAAAGGTAGGATTTTTTTTTTAGGTGGCTTGCTAGGTTACATGCAAATACAGCGCCACTTCGTATAAAGGACTTACACATCCTATAAGCACTGCACCCTCATGATCCAGTCACCTCTCTAGACCATACCTGCAGACACTTCATATTTAGACCATAAGCATGTCTAAGGATTTAAGTATGAAATCCTCACAGTAACTGCAGTAGCAAGCCTCCTACCATTCTATTTTACAGATGAGGGAGCTATAGCTCAGGGAGACTCCAGGAACTTGCCCAAGACTAGATGATTAGGAATGATGAAAAACCTCGGCAAAGAGAGGGGGAAAGAGCAAGTGAAGAAGTAAAGACAAGTAGATTATAGGTGGCAGAGGTTACAAGCGTCACAGGACAGACTTAGGAGCCATGTGGACAAATGTGGTGCTGTGGCAGGGGCATCAGAGAGATGTGGATGCCAACACTCTGCCACTCTGACACCATTCATGTCCCTGACTGTGTGGCCCCTGCCAAGACATCTGACCTCCATGGGCTTCTGTTAAATCTTCTGAAATGTGGGGTCAAGGACACACGTCCTCAGTGGGTGTCTGTGAGGATTCTGTGAGATGAGGTTTACTTACTAAACTCAGGGCTGGGTGCATGTGAGGGTCTGACCAAATTTGCTTCCTGGATGTAAGAGTCTTTTAAATTAAAAAAAAAGTTAAGTCATACATAATAATTATATACATTTATGGAGTAGAGTGTACTAGTTCAATACATGTATGCCAGAGATCCCCAATCTTTTGGCACCAGAGACTGGTTTTGTGGGAGACAGTTTTCTCCATGGACCAGAGGAGATGGGGTGAAAGAGATGGTTTCAGGATGATTTGAGGGAGC
Source organism: Hystrix cristata (assembly GCA_004026905.1). Taxonomy (NCBI): domain Eukaryota; kingdom Metazoa; phylum Chordata; class Mammalia; order Rodentia; family Hystricidae; genus Hystrix; species Hystrix cristata. The sequence continues at coordinate 75,078 of PVJO010004390.1, forward strand.
ATGTAGCCTAGACCCCTCACATTCATGGTTTGTAGTATGGTTCGTGTTCCTATGAGAACTTAATACTGCAGTTGATCTGACAGGAGGGGGAGCTCAGGCTGTGATGTGAGCAACGGGGAGCAGCTGTAAATACAGATGAAGCTTCACTTGCTTACCAAGCTCAACCCCTGTCAAGTGGCCTGGTTCCTAAGAGGCTTTGGACCAGCTGCAGGGAGGTATTGGGAATCCTGGATGGGTATCACGTATAATGACCACATCGGGATCACTAGCATATTCCCCACCTCAAACAACAATCATTTCTTTGTGTTGGGAACATTTAACATCCTCTCCACTAGCTATTTAGAAATATACAATTAATAGTTGTCAGCCATCATCACCTTACTGTGCTGTACAATGTAAGAAGTTCTCCCTTCTAGCCAGCTAGACCCTCGTACCCATTAACTATCCCCTCCAGGAGTCATTTCTAATGAAGAGGAGCGTAAGGGCTGGGGAGGGCCCCCTAGCATCTGCTCACAGGCCCCAGCTTGCACACAGAGGACTTTAACTAAAACCCCCCAAGATGCAGCAGCTTATTCCCATGGTCCTTGGTGATGCTAAAAGGTCTCCAGACCAGCTCCACTTGCGGGGACCACAGGTCCCTGCCTTGGTTCTTCTCTCCTGACTCTGGATTGAATGCAGATTTAAGGAGCACACATAGCATAGCAGGCACCATGCCAGGTGCAGGACACACCGTGGAGAATCAGAAGGCACATGTACCTGGTCTCGGGGCACTTATGTTCTCACGGGCTGCTGTGAGCAAGCAGATACCAATCACACAAACTAGCATGACAGTCATATTTGCTGGTGCAAGTTGTACAAGAAGTGGACGCTGTGAGAGAATAAAGGGGATCAGTGGGCATTCACACTCATGGAGACCACACCAGGCAGCCTTGAACTCATGCATGAAGGATGAGCTCCTGCCAGCCAGGTTTCTGGGGGTGAGTGTTCCAGGCAGAGGGAACAAGGCGAGGAAAGGCTCAGGGTAGGAAGGTCTTGGCATATCTGAGAAACGGAAAAGAGGACAGTACAGTTCACAGGGCAGTGGTAAAGGTTAAGATTCCTTTTCTTTTTCTCAAATAAGACCTGGGAAGATTTACCATCACTTATGCATTCTGTCCTGAAATTATAGCCGTGCTATGAGCTTCTGATATAGACAAATTGTGCCGGGTAGTGTGAATTCCTGGTCTGTCAGTTTGTCACTGGTGAGGGGACACATTTGGGTACAGTACAAATGACGCTCCAGGTCCATCCTTGGGACCCAGACAGAAATGAAGACCTGGAATCTTATACAATAACCTCGAGCTTGAGAAACATACACACAAATTCAAGTTACACCACCATGAAGGCAGGTGCAAGCACACAACATCGATGTGAGGAAGGGACGAGGTGATTGGCCCTCTGTTCAGGTCTGGGCTCCCCCAGCCAGACCAGGCTGTCATCCTGGCCTGACCACTGTCGAGCCACAGCAGAACCTTGAGTCCCACCTTCCCCACCTGCCCCGAAGCTCCAGGAAGAGTGTCTTGCAGCACCTGGATTTCTCTGGACCCATCCCAGGTCGGCTTGATCTTCTGAGCCTTCCCTGCTGGCAGCTGATGGAAATTTCCAGAAAGCCACAGAAGGCTCTCTTCTATCTTCTCCGAATATCTAGTCAGGTACCTAAGCAACTGCTGATCCTCTCCTCTACCCAAATGATGGCATCTGCAACGCGATAGGGAAGAAAGAGACCAAGAGGAAGGACAGGTGGTACATTCCCTTCCTGGAGGTGAAGACAAGGACAAGGCCATCCAGGGGGTGGCAACGATGTGAGCTTCCTAAGACTGCAGGCCTTCCATCTCAATCAGCATTACCATCAGAAGGAGAGCCCATTCTAATCATTACCAATGATTATAATAAGCTCTTCTGGGTGGGATGGGTGTGACGGAGGCCACCCCGGTCACTCGTGTCCCATTCAGTTGCCATGTCACGGCTCCCAATGCTGTGGGAGGAACCCTGAGAACCCAGAGTAAGGAAGAACTACAGTAATTCTTAGGAACCACACAAACCCAGATTAGGTTCAGTGCCAGTGTCGCGCTCTTTCTTCAGTGCTAATAATTTTAAGTTTATTATGGGAAATGGGGAAAGGGGAAACATGCTTTCAAAAAAACAAGTCTCATGATATTGTTTCTGTGATACTTGTTGCCTTCTTTTCCTCGCCTTAGATCTCTTCCACCTTTTATCTGTAATGTATCAGGTAACTTCTGAACACCTTGCTAAGTCTCATTCTCTTTATGGTCCATTTTATTGATTAACTCCAAGGAAAAGTGCTAGATCTCTCTCTCTCTCTCTCTCTCTCTCTCCCTCTCTCTCTCTCTCTCTCTCTCTCTCATGTGTGTGTGTGCTAGAATCCTGAGGTTGACACTGAGATCCAGCATGAAGACTTGGAAGCAAACGAACCCGAGATGTGGGCATAGAACTTGGAGGTTTTCAGATGTATTGTCTGAACAGAACACAGTGATCAGAATAAGATCCACCATGCTAAATATTTTCTGCTTTTTAACGAGTGACTTATCTTGAGGGAAATTTGGATGTGCTATTTCAGTTTTTGCTACTGAATATAAGCGTGTATAAAGCAACCCATCATTAAATGTAGGAATGTATATTAGCTAAACAGAAAGGGCTGACACGAGAGATGGCTAAATATTAGTAATTACCAACACTGCACCTAGGAAATATGTTTCAGCCACCGGTGTCAGAAACAGCTGCTTTGTCACTTTGGCGGGGATGAGACCTAAGAAAGGGAAAGTTCTATGAGTCCTGACTAGCACTAAGTTATGATCCTGAGCAACTGCGGGCGGAACAAGATGTCTCTGCCTAAGGGGACATCTGTTTTCTGTACTTAGCACCCATTTCTGCTTTGGTGGGACAGAAGTGAGAACCTCATTTCTTCCACCATCCAGAATTCGTAGATCTCATGTTGTCTTCTGGCTCAGGAGGTGTAAACGTGGCCCTGCTGCATGGGTCAGTGGCCATGGGCATGGAATACAAGGTCGGTCCAGCCCAGATCTGTGACACTGGTCAGCTGTGGGAGAGGGGCTGAAATGATTGAGAAAGGCAAAGCCATGGTCTCCTGGTACTAGGGCAGCTCAGTGGGTGCTGGCTGTAACCATCTCGCCTTTGCTTGGGGGCGTCCGCCTGCCCACCAAAGCAACATAGAGCAGAGCGGAGCACTGGGCTGCAGAGAATCAGATGCTGATCAGATGCCCGGATCCCCCAGCTCTGGATGTACAACTTGGCCTTCCTATTTCACGGACCAGCGCATCCTTTTATAATCTAAACACATTTCAATTTGTCCACTATAGTTTCTCTGAATAACTCAGTGTTCAGAACCATTTTTTCTTAAAGCCAAAAGTTTATATGGTCAGTTTTCTTTTTGCAGAATAGGACTCGGGTTTGGGGTTTTGCAGAATAACCAAAATTTAGAGCCCAAGAGACCCGTTTCCATTCCTTACTGCTGCATAGCAAATCACTGCGAAACATAATGGTGCAAACAACAGCTGCGGTATGATATTCATGGTTCCTGTGGGTTAGGAATTCAGAGGACAGTGGATGGCTTATCTCCGTCCACGGCGTCACTCTCAGCAGACCAGGTGTGGGCCGTATGAAGGGGCCGGTGACAGCCAGAGATGATACAAAAGCTGGACTCAGCTGAGATTTCCAGGGCACCGCGCCATGCTCTGTCTATGGCTAGTTGGGCTTCCTCATAATATGGCATCTCAGAGCTCCAAGAACAAATGTCCTCATGACCAAGACGCTACCTGACCTTTCACAACTTGACCTCACAGCACCACTTCCGCCCCGCCTTCTTTCACGGGGAGGGTACGCAGACCCCTACTTGCCTGTGAGAAGAGGTCAGTGAATTTGGGGCCATGTTGCAAAAGCACCACAGGGTTTCAGAGGTGGCGCATGCTACTTTTCCTCCCTTCACACTCTCCTATCTTTGCATGTGTTTCTCCTGCCAGGTACCATCTCGCCCAGCCCTGCCCGCCTGACCGTTCCCGGTTACCCTCCATGGCTCCGCGGCCGTGGCAACACCCTGAGAAGCGTCCCTAACTTCTGAACTGGGAGAGGGGTCACTCTGCTCCACTCTACCCACATCCCCTGCCGGACTTGCCCTCACAGAGCAGTCTGATTCTTCTCCGTCACTCCTCCACAAATTGTGGACACTCCAGGAGCAGAGACTGTACTTTTTATTGTTCTAATGATCACTTTGGCTCTCGGCACATAGCAGATGTTAAACAACATATATTTAGTGAAAATGTTCAGCCTTCTGACTTTTTAAATAAGAAGACACCAGCCTAGAAAATTCAGCACATTGTGTAAAGGCATGTGACTCACATGTAGGAGTCTAGGACCTGAGATTCACATCTGGAATTTTCACGTTACTTCCATTCTACCACCACTACCAAATATCACAGACTGACGCACACAAGGGACTATGTGCAACGGGGATGAATCCCAAGCAACTCTGGGCCCAACTTCCATCTGTGACTTCTCTTAACCTTCCAGATTTACTAATTTGTGATGCTTGTAGACCTGGAAAGGAAACACAATTGATCGAGAGTGGTGTTTTACATCCTCAGAAACAAACACTGGTGGCTTCAGAGTTCATGCCTGATTAGATGATGCATTTTGTCAGCAGGCGACAGAGCATTTTTATTACAAACCTGTCACAAATGCAAAGTGAAACAACAATGACCAACAAAGATACACACACACACACACACACACACACATATACATAGAGAGAGAGTCACTCTAAACTCAGTGCATACAACCCACATGGTTTCATTTGATCACTACACACGTCCCAGAACATGAAAAAGCCTCCTTTCTTTACCTATTGATCCACATATTTCCTTTTTATGTCAAAGTGAGTTGAATGCTTTCCAATGTTGGGTCAAGAGGAATTAGTTCAGGAATCCCTTTGGCCTATTTGAATGTGTGTTCTGACACTGATTTGAGCCACAACTCCCAAACAGAACAGTACTCATATTCCTAATAAAGTGACCATTTCTTTCTACAAATGATCTCTTGCATCGCTTATTTTTCTGGCCTTTAGATTATCTCAATTTCTTGCAGAAGTTCTGCTCATTTCCAGGGTAATCAAAGAAAAGTTTTAGTCTGCCTCCTAAGAACCCTAGAACACTAAAAAAATTAAAACCCAAATACTTTAAGAGCCGTATTAAAAAATCTAGCTACTCCTTCTAAATACTCACCCTTTTTAAAATCAAAAATACTCCCTGTGTAGGCCCCTTTCATAAAAAGTCTGATAATAACATGTCTCAGCAAGGATGGGGACAAATCAACAGTGTCACATATTGCTCATCAAACTATAAGTTGGTAAAAAGCTCTTTGGAAAATAATTTAGCAAGAACTACTACACTTTAAGATGTGCATTTCTTGGGACTCAGAAATCTCAGGGCCACAGAAATTCCTACATAGTTACACTGGGAGAATGGTGATCCAGAGAGGGACTTCCATGTGGAAGAAACGCACACACATAATATACCAGGAAAAAAAGCAAATTATGGACAAATACACGTTGTACGGTTTTATTCCCATAAAGCTTCAGCTCTTGCCAGATTAAAAGCATGTTGTTGGGAAGATTCATATGTTGGGCAGAAGTATAAAGAACAGCAAGGGAACCGTTGCTCTCTAATCCATGACACTAATTTCTTTGGCTGGAGAAGAAGAGAAGGAAGTTGGGATACTGGAAATGTTTTACACCTCTCACTTGGGTGATGGGCACACAGGTGTTTGTTTTATTTTACTCCCTATACTTTTCCTAAGTGAATTTTATTTCCTTCTATATGTACATTTCATAATTTCCAAAACAAAAAATACAAAGATTATATGGGAAAATCCTTAAACGTTTGCAACATTTATGAGACTATACCTTTAATAGTGGAAATGTTTCTAAAATTAAGAAGGAGGGCAACAGCTCCCAAAATATGGGCAAAGCCATGAAATGATAATAAATTAACAGTGAAATATATGATACTTTTAATGTATCATATTAGCAGAGAATCAAAATGGCATTAATACTTAAAACGGGCTGGGGAGACAGGCACAGAGCTGTGGGAACGAGCTAGGTTTTCTTCCAGGCATTTTGGCATAAAGTACCAAGAGCCTCTGGCTATCTATAGACCTTGACCCAACAATTCTATTTCTAACACTCGATCTCACAGAAGCTCTTGGCTAAGCCAGGGCTCAGGGATGTACATTCAAGAATATTCACTGCAGAATTGTTTATCATGGTGAAAAATGTGTATTGCTGAAGTGTTTAATTCAGGGCTGGTTGGATAAATTATGGCACATCCGGGCAAAAGCATAATATGAACATATTAAAATGATGATAGAGCTCCCTGTTTATCAATACGGAAAGTTGCGGGTGACTTATCGCTAAATAAGGAGAATAGTAATTGAATAGAGATTTGTGAATGCAAATATGCTGCTTTGCAGAAGTGTGTGTGCGTGTGTGCACGTTTGCACACTGCCAAGCTGGTCTCTGCCTGCGCCCTATCTTGAGCCACAGCCTCCTAAGCCCTTTTCTGCCCTTGCCTTCCTGCTACAGTCAGAAGGAACCTCTCACACATGGCCCAAATCAGTTCACTCCTCTGTTCAAAGCGCTCCAATGCCCCCATCTCACTCAGCATGACAGCCAAAGTCTACAGTGCTAAGCAAAGCCTCTGCTGCCTGCACACAATCCCTTCTCCTGCTTTTGACCTGACAGCACCCCACCCCAGTTGCTCAGCTCCCTGCTCCCTCCCACGTTCCTGCCTCAGGGCCTTTGCATGTGCTATTCTGTCTGCAATTCCTCTTCTTCCCTGAAGTCCCCCCAAAACCACCTTTTCAGCAAGTTCCCTTTTCCCTGAGTTCCCCACACCAACATTTTCTACTCCCTTCCCAGCATTCATCTCCCCAAGCACTTACCACCCTGTTTACAGTCCACAGAATGTACATACTTTGTTTCTCTGTCATCTCTTGCGATGATATCTACTTATAAAAGCACTTCTGTTTATTTTATCCCCTGCTCTAGCCCCAGAACCTAGAACAGTGCTTGACACATAGTAAACCCTCAATAAATGTTAACTGAGTGACTGGATTATTGAACAAATAAAGATCATTTTAGATAAGGAGATGCAGAATGCCATAGAATGGGTTGGAAAGAACCCACAGGACCACTTCTTTAAATAAAGCAACCAGGGATGGTTTTTCTGCCCTTTCTAACCCTTTAAGTGTGATCTGAAATGAGAAGCAGCAGCCAGGCACCCAGAGAGCAGGAACAGAATGGGTCCAGGGGGAGGAGAAGAGAAGTATCCAAAAGCATCCCAGGACTCAACAAGGCTGAGCCTGGAGACTTCTCTTTCCTCCTGCAGTAGCAACGGGTAGGTGATTTTCATGAATATTTTCTCACTTTAACTGTTGTTTCTATTCCTGTATCAATGACCAGGGCTGAGGATCAGACGTGAGAGGCTCGATTCTCCGTGTCCACGTGAGCCTGAGGCAGAGTCCGGAGCCTGGTTTGCCTGGATGCCTGGTGTAACTCTGGCCTGTGATCCTGAGTAAGTAAACTCTGCCGTCCCTCGCAAGATGAAGACATCAGGATGGTGCATCCCCTCTAGTCGGAAACACACAACTACAGGTTTCCCTGTACTCCCCGAGTGAGATTAGAAACTCCTCTCCCTTCTCATTCAAGCACAAACCCTACCTCACATTTACATAGAGATAAATAAGGTTGCCCCTAGCAACAGCTGCAGACCCAGAGCAGGCAGACTGTTTTATCCCTTTGTTTGTTTGTTTGTTGTTACTGTAGCAAGAACAGGCTCAAGAGACAGTCCTCTTCAAAATTTTAAGTGCGCCATACAAATCACTCACTGCACACAGATCGCTCACTGCACACAAACTCCTGGCAGGGTTCGGCTTCTTTCTCTTCTCCACACTTCTCTGTGAAGCTACTTGTGTATAGGAGGGACAAGGAGGATTGACAAGCTGTTAAACCAAAAACCAAACTAGGGGCTTTTATGTGCTAAACAAAAAGATACAACTTTTATGTTCCTGTTACAATAAATCACTCTGATCTTCCCTCTTCCTCCTCTTCCCCTTCCCCTCCCGCTCCCCATCCTCCTTCTCATCCCAGAGACTGCCAGAAAAGATAAAGGAAGGAACCTGCACCTTCTCCCCCAGGCCAAAGGATAGAGCCTGAGGAGCCCGCTGGTACGTAGAGCACCTGAACAACATTTCAGGTATGAGCAGGTGACTTGAGAGGAGAGGGGTGAACAGATCCTCAAAGAAAAGGGTAAGATGCCAACTTTCTGGGGAGAGCCATGAGGAGATGTAGTAACTGCAAGCAACACAGACTGCAAACAGAAATTGCATGCGCGCAGAGGCACAGTGGCCGCGAGGGGAGGAATGTCCCTGATCAATGTGGCAGGAAGCCTGTGGCAGAGTGATTGAAGTGTAGGACAAGGGTCCCCATAGGTAGGGGAAAGATAGGGTAAAGGCCTCCTTAGATGCTATTAAAAATTAATAGACAATTTTGACCTCTATAGTCAGACTCTAAAAGCCAGACAGCTATAATCAAATAGTTAGAAACATAAAGGCAGCCAGATTCCAACAGTTAAGGAGACAAAGGTAGAGACTGGTTCCGGGAAGGCCCCAGGTAATCTAATTAACAAAGAAAACAAACTCCCCCTTTTGACTCTTACATCTACATAACCTGGCCCTAAGCCGCCCACCCATAATTTCAAAGAAAAGTCACATAGCTATGAGAAATCGAGGCAGAGATAACCGGTAAGCCCAGAGGCCAACCAGATTCCAAAGGGTGGAACCAAGGAGAAAACCTCAATAAAAGGGGGCTACAACAAAAGGCCCACGAGTATTTCACTTTCCAACGCTCCCTACTGGTTGGGTAGCTATCTATCATCTCCCTTTCCCCCTTTTTTCACCACTTTTAAATAAATTGTCTTCTAAATAAATTGTCTTCTCTTAATTTAAACTCGTTTTCTTTACTGTAGCTGGGTTTACGTTCACCGGGAAATATATTTTCTAGCGGGACAGCAGCTCACAGTCCACTTCTGGGCGTGTAACAGAAGAACTTCCAGCTGTCAGATGTCCTGTTCAGGTGTCTGTCCAAGTGCTGCTGCTGTCTCTTAGTTTCTGCCCTCACCACCCATCATCAGAGAAAGCTGCGACACACAAAAGCCACATTTGTCACCTCTCAGGCCTGGTGTCACTTGCTCGTTTGTGTCGCTGGGCTCAGGTTTGCTCGTCTGGGCTGGTGAAAGGAAAGGGTCTGTGTTCTGTCTGCTGCAGAGCCGCGCACAGGACCCACAGTCACCAGAGGAAGCTGGTGCCAGGACGCAGCGCCCAGAGCCAGCCAGGATGGGGAAGGTGAGCCGGGAGCAGCCCCAAGTTCCAGGCAGCCTGGACCCTCCGCCCTCTGCCGGTTTGCATCAGATGCAGACCCAGGGGCTTCGGCTCCTCTCCTTCTAGTGCTAATCACCCTCTGTAACTGGGTGCTTTCTTTTCTAGTCTTCCTTCCCTTCTGCCCCTGCTAAGGTTTGGATGGTGAGTGTCTCCCAAAGGCGCATCTGCAAAGGCTTGGTGCCTAGAGTGGTGCGATCCGGGGTGTGCTGTGGACCTTTAGGAGGAGGGACCTGATACGAGGTTCGGGGTTCAATGGGGTGCTTCCGTTGAAGAGGGTTCAGTCTCTTCCTGTTTCAGGTGAAGGTGGGACCATTTGCTCCTACACACGTTCCCACTACAGTGTACTTCTGTCCGCCATCTTCATGGAAAGCTAAATCAAAAGGCCCCTGACCTTGGACTTTGATCTTCTAAAACTGTGAACTAAATAACCCTCTTTGCTTTACAAGTATCCCGTGCAAGGTATTTCTTTACAGTGACGGAAAGCTGGCTCATACATCATCTTTTTGCCCCAATCTCTAAGATATAAGCCCTGTCAGGGGAGAGCCTCAGTCTGTTTTATGTGCTGCTATTATTCCTGCTGGCCAGGCACTCCCGAAGGCACTCCCTAAATATCTGTTGCTCACATAGAGTTAATTTTTTTTTTCTCTCATCTGTGGTAAAACATAGCCATTACACTTACTAGAAGGTCACTATCATGGACTATTTTTTTCTTACATTCCTGAGTTTCCCCTAAAAAAAACTTTAAATGACCTTACCAAGTTTGCCCATCATCTCTTGCTCCATTCACAAGGTGTTTTTGTGTTTTCCATCTCTTGTGTCTTTCACAACCAGCACCTAGGAACTGATGTACCTCTGGCTCATCTGTGCAATTCTCCTCTTGCTTGGACAACTTACAGTCTCTGGATTTATTCCTTCCCCACTATTCAAAGTATGTTTTAGGTCTAGGAGTATGACGTATCTTTAGAGAGAATCAGAGTTGTTTGGCCAAAGGGAAATATGAACTCAGTCCGCACTCTCTGGAAACATCTTTAAGATGAGACTTTACGTAGCGAAGGGTTGGAACATGGGGTAGGTTCAAACTAGGCGAATGATTTGCTCGAACGCTTCCATGGCATCACGGCAGCTGCTTCATGTAAAAGCCTCAGACTGTTTTCTACAAGTCAGGAGATTTGGCACACTTAGGGGAAGGGGAAAAGGTACTAAAAAATAAATGCCCTGGCATGCTCTCAAAAAGTTGTATTATTTTTAAAAGAAAGGTATTATGAAAAGAAAGTTCTACTCTCTGACATGTTATCAGGAATTTGAAATTTCTTTCAGAACCCGAATGAATCTTTTCCTGCCCCTAGAGTATATCTCCTCCCTCCCTGATCCAGTCTCTCTCAGACCCGCTCTGTCCTCATCTCTGAAATGGGAGCAGTGGCCAAGCTCCCACACCCCCAGGGACTGGAAGGACTCAGGGAGCCAGAGTAAGGAAGGGGCAGCAGATGCTGGCTCACGGTGAGCCTGCAGGAAGTCCTTGGTGGAGACCCGCTGTTCATCCCTTTTATTATTATTACAAATAATAATGTATCGTAACTTAATCTGTTTCTATCTTCCAAATAGGATGTGCACTGAAAAGTTGTATTTGATGCCTTACTCCAAAAGAGCTTTGGCTGGAGAAGGATGAGACAGGTGGCCTGTGCTTCTAGGGTCTTGAAGCCAAAGGATGGGGCAGCCACTCACTGCTGTTTGCAGGTTCACCCTCAGAGTGGCAGCAGAACTGTGCAGTGGAGACCTGAGCTTGTAGATCCAGGGTCCCAGATTCTAATCCTGATCCCTTCACTTCTTAGCCATGTGACCTTTCTGGCTGCTGCTATCTTTTCCTGCCAAATGATGGAGGAAAGAAGCCTGCCTCACCCAAAGGTATTGGGATCATCCAGTAAGATGAGGAAGGTATGATGCGACCCAAGAAATGTTCTTTATATCCTCTATTTAGTCAGCATTTGAATTAAACTTCCTACCTTTATGACTTCCGTTAATTTCCATACATACCTGGGGGGGGGTACCACTGTGATCCCCATTTTACACATAATACAATGAAGCCTTGAAGAAATATTTTTTTTTTTAAAAAAGATAAAACTGAATCTTGCTGTAGGTCACTACCCTGGTTTGTGGGATCAGGATCAGAGTTCAAGAAATGTGCATCCACACCACTCTCACCCCATCCCCTGGTCCCAGGAAGGCCCCAAGTTCACAGAAGTGGAGAATCCATGGATCCTACAAATCCAGCTCTAATAAAAGGAGATTTCTCAACGATTGACACAGGCATCAATAAAGAGAGATGGCAAAGCTATGGCTTAGAGAGAAGAGACCCCAGATATAGACAATAAGCCCAAGAGATGTGGTTTTCCAAATAGCAGAATGAGAGTCACTCAGCTATGTTTATGGATGCTGACAAACAGGTCCTGGAGGAGCAGTGGGGATGCTGTGAAAGTGCAATCACTCCTTTATCTAGAGCTCCCTGGGCCCAGGCAGTGTTTTATCTTATCTCGTCAGCTCTCCCTGGGTACATCCATTTGAGAAGGAAAAAGAGGAACCAAATAGGGCTATCTCATAAGCTTACCTGGAGGAGGGGAAGCTGGGACCAAATTCTCTACAACACACCCAGGACAGGAGCTGTGTCTGCCTGGAGGATGATGCTTTGCCATGTACCTTCTGGGCAGCTTGGGAACCCTAACTATGCAGAGGTACCACATGATGTCCCCTCTGTCTTCGCAGACCTCATTTCCGGCTGGCTACAGAAGGAGCTGTAGCTGGCGCATAGATACGGCACCGATCTGTGCGTTTCATCCCTGCTCTCCTAAAATGCAAGTGTAAATCTTTCTGACTCAGGTCCAGGGTTTGATGGCCCCACTGTGCTGCCTGTCCACTAGACTAATCTCATCAGGCTCAGGGTTGAGACAAAGACTTAAACTTGATTGGGACCATTGGCCCCAATCTCCACTGCTTTTTCCCATTGCTGAGACACAATGCCCCACAACTGTAACATAAAGGAAGAGCGGTCTGTGTGGCTTATGGTTTCAGTGGATTCAGTCCATTTTCAACTGATTTCAAGGCAGAAATGGTATTGTGGAAGGGCATGGCACAGCAAAGGTGTTCACTATCTGTGGCCAGGAAGCAGAGAAGGAAAGAGCAGGTGTGGACAAAAATACACCCTTCCAGGTCACAGGCCCAGTGACCTGCCCCGTCAGACTAGGCCCCACCCCTGAATGCGAAACTTTGGGGAGACATTTTAGATCTAAACTATAATAGGAAGAGTCTAGAAAAACTCCAACTGATATTTGTGATTCACTGCCAAGAAAAAAATATATCAGTTCAAACTCTTTGGTCTTCTTTATAGATTCAAGTTCCTATACTCAGAGAACTCAGAGAGCCCACAGCAATGATGCAGAGAAAATCACTCCACATGAACCCTACAAAGACTTTTGGGGTGATGGCATGGAAAACAAAAATGGTCAAAAATTGCTTTTTTGCATAAGACTAGAGACAAAGTATCATCTCTGTATATTCTTGTCCATTAAAGTACAAGATTAATGCTATATTGAAGCAAAAGTATGACTTACCAAAAATGAGGAATTTTGGCTTAAATTTTTTTTTGATTGAAGAACATGTAGTTGAGCAATTTAATGCCAGAAAGACAGATAAAGAGACCAAACCATTAACTTGACATCCCAAGAGAATCTGTGAAATCACAGCCAAAGTTTTCAGGCAACATGAAAATAATCACAGTCCCAGGACAAAGGAAGCCACAATCCTCAGCTTCCTGGGTGCATGGATAAGTTAACAGCTTCAAGGGCTTGCTTGCCATTCAAAAGCCAGCAGGGAGACTTGATTATGCATTGTTGACCCAGCCAGGTAGCAAACGACAGAGTGCTTTGTGCTGCACACAAAGATTCTAGAATAATGCAGGGCTCTGCTGACCTGGGAAAGCCCAGCTCTTTCCCCACCAGGACTACAATTCCCCAAAGTAGCAGCCCATTTAGCACGAACTATTACTGCTCCACTTGGATGTGCCCCCTCTGAGGACCAGCTGTTGGGGAAGTAGAAGCATCCAGAGAGATGCCCAGGCTGTCCTAGAGCTCCAGCCCTATGGTAAAGGGGAGCTAAATTGTTCATCTCTGAAATGCGCTGTTGTTTCTTGATTAACGCATTGGTGTGTGATGGTCAAAGCTAATGATACTCAGTTCTGAATTGAACCCACCCACACCAGTCCCTGATGGTCCCTGTCAGCTCTGTTCTATTGTGGCAGGAAAGGAACCCTCATTCCCGAAACACACAGTCAGTTACCCCCACTTGGAGAGGTTACCTCCATCAGGCTTTCAAGCGCCTCTTCCCTTCTCCTCTGGCCCCTACTCCACTCTTTCCAGCCTTCTCGAGCGCCAGCCCCAGCAGCAAGAACAATACCAGCAAAAGAGCAGCATCCAGTGTCCAGCACCAGGTCTACTGCTTTACATACAGTCTCATGGAATCCTCAAAACTGACCTACTTAAGGCGAGTACTGTATCGACTGTGGTGATAGATGCAACACTGTGCATATTTTCAACACTATTGAATTACAGTCTTCAAATGACTTAATTGTATTGCATGTGAATTACATCTCAAAATCCATCAAAATATTATTTTTAAAAGCTTTGGGGCTGCTAACTAGAGAGACTGGGTAGCTTTTACTTTGCATATCAGAAAAAAAAAGAAAGACTGAACATTAATGGGCTTAGTATCTGACTCTACAAGTTGGAAAATCTGCTTCAGGCCGCTGCGTTCCCAGGACACAGGCACGCAGCTTGCACTGTCAGGGCCAGATTCTGATGCAGATTTCTCTGGCCTCATGCATAACTTCCTACTGACGCTATGCCACCCACGGTCCCCAGTGATCCCGGCTCGGCCCATCATCTCGTCCTGAAGCCCCAGATTTATTTCCATCTTTATATCCCCAGGAATTCACACACAGTAGGTACATAATAAATGTTTGTCGAATGGCTGATCTGCTTGAGTTATTTTATTACATTGATTACAGCAATCCATTATAATAACTTGCTGTAGTGCTTTTCGGGTGATTTATACATCATTATAACAGAGGACTCTCTCTCACTGGCGGGGAGAGGACACCACTAAATTAACATTCTGCCGAGAAAAGTTTCTGCAAATCCAGCTTTCCAGATGGGCTGGGAAACGAGAGAGGCCAAAGACCAGGGAAAACACGAAATGATTTCATGTGATGAGGAAATGATTGAAAGCAAAAGGTGGCGGCTCTCTGCAATTAGTTTCCTAAGCACTTGGCACTCGGTGTCTCCCTGGACCTCACTCACTCCTCAGCTATAAACAGTCATGTTAATGGGGAAACACACTAGCCTGTAGTCTGGAGCACCTTGGAGATTCATGAACGTTTTCCTCATCTTTCCTCCTCTTCTACTACGTGCAGTCTTCTTTTTGGGAGTCAGGCAACTTTGCAAGATCCACGAGTGAGATGCCAAAATGTCCCCTGCCCTCCTCAAACCCAGTCACACTCCCCATTGCCCTCCTTTAAGATGAACAATTAAAAGGGTCCAATTCAGTACTAGCTCGGAGAGGCCAGTATTGCAAAATAGAGAAAGGTATTTTTTATTTACTTTTTGTGTGTGTGTGTGTGTGTGTGTGTGTGTGTGTGCTGGGGATCAAACTCAGGGCCTTGTGCTTACAAGGCAAGCACTCTAACCACTCTGCTAAATCCCCAGACCTGAGAAAGGTATTTTTGATAATTTTTTTTAAACTTCGTTTTTGATTAACATGTATTAATTGTAGATATTAATCTACATTCGGATCAACTTCTTGAGTTTTAGCTTTCACCTTTTAGTGAGAATGTATAATATTTGTCTTTTTACATCTGGCTTATTTCACTAAACATAGTGTCTTCCAGTTCTATCCATTTTGGCTGCAAATGATAACATGTCATTCTTTATTCTCTACCTGTTCATCTATTGATGCATAGCTAGGTTGATTCTACATCTTATCACAATAAACACGACTGTGCAGGTCGCTCTGGATATGCTGATTTCACTTCCTTTGGGACAGCTGGAAGGGAAGAGGCATTGTGGGTCTACTTGTAGTGTTTTCCTCAATAGTGGTTTAGTCCATAATGGCCAGACTAATTTTCTTCCCACCAACCCCGTATGAGAATCTCTTTTGTTTCACATCCTCACTAACATTTGTTTTTTATTTATTTCCTTTTAGAATAGCCATTCTAAGTGGGGTGAGATGATATCTCATCACAGTTTTGATTAGCACCTGATATTTTTTTGATACATTGAACAAAGACATACCCCCTCTAGGTTAGTTTATTTTTGGTGCTAATCTATAATTGTTCACTTTCTGTCCTATTATGTCAATAATTCTTCCTTGCATACTTCATATAAAATATGAGAGCAGCTGAGATGAGCCCCAAATAATGCTCCATGGAAAGTACCTTCAAGAGGGCTTGAGGAAGCTGAACCCAGCACGGCTCTGGTCTGTTTCCATGGCAGACCGGGGTCATGTGTGTAGGGCAGCCTGACTCACCCCTTGTGGGCTGAGAGAACAGGCGGTCTTCTGATGAGGTCAGTCCCACTATGTAAGAGGAAAACGCGTGTGGCAGACCTTTGCTGACGGAGACCCTTCCACCACATGATCTGAAAAACCACTGGGCTGCCATCCCAAGTCCCAGAAAGACCTCAGGGAGCAGGTTCCGTGCCCTTTTTAGGACAATACTAGACGAGGTATCCTCGCTCCCAAGGTGGAATAGCTGTGTTGATGGACTTTGCTCATGGAAGAGCAGGCTCATGGTAGTGCAGGAGGAAGCCATAGACAGACCAAACCAAACATAACCCAAGAAGCTGAGACAGGACAGCTGCTTAGAAAGACACCAGGTCTCCGTGGAGGGGTCCTCATCCAGCATGAAAGCTTGGGAGCGTGGTCACTGGAGCAAAAAAAATTATCTAAATGGAAGCCTAAATCCATTTGGAGGCTCTAGCTTTAAAAAAAAAAAAAATTGCATTTTCTCACTTCTCTAGATTGTTTCTGATTTTTTGCTTAGAAAAAAATGTTATCTTTATGCATAAAGGTTTTTCTATTTTTTATAACTGCTTTATTGAGATATAATTCATATGCTATAAAATTTACCCATTTAGACTAACAATTCAGAGGTTTTTTAGTACATCCACAGTGTCTTACAAACATTAACACTATCAAAAATTGGAGTATTTTTACTATCTCCCAAAAGAAATCTACCTATTAGCAGTCATTCTCTGTAGTCGCTTTCCTAATCTCCCGACAAGCACTAATCTTGCTGTCTGTAGATTTACTTACCCTGGACAGTTCATCTACATGGAGCGCAACAAAATGTGGCCTTTTCTAACTGGCTCCTTTTACTTGGTGTAATGTTTTCAAGGTTCATTCACAATACACTACTTCATTCCTTTTTTACGGCTGAATATTTCATTGTATGGACATACCACAGTTTGATTTTCCATTCATCAGCTCTTGGCTATTTGCGTGTTTCCACTTTTTATCTGTTATGAATAATGCTGCTCTGAACATTTGCACCTATATTTTTCTGTGGATATATACCTTTAATTCTCTGGAGTACATGTGTATGAGCAGAATTGCTAGGCCATAAGGTAACTAGTAGTTTAATGTTTTGAGGAAGGCTAACATTTTGCCAAACTAGTTTCCAAAGTGGCCACGCCATTATATAAATCCCATCAGCAGTGACGGCCTTGCCACTCTGGATTCCTTCCATGGCGTGGATGGGCAGTGGCAGAATTCTAGGGCTTGTGCATTTTAAAGCCTCTTGGTGGACAGGTCAGCCTGCCTTGCAAGAGGAAGTCCCCTTTGGCTTCATTAACACATCCATCACCCCCAGATCTGGCTCAAGCCTCATGTGGTCTAGAAGGGTTTATCTCAACTTCTTTGCCTCTGCTTTTTAGGTACTACCTATAAAATCTACCACCACTCCTACCACACTGTGCCCCACCCAGACCTGCAAGTTCAGTCTGAAACTTAGCTTGGAATTCTCTCAAACACTCTTCACCTGTGCGTGTTTTTAAGTTCCCTAAGGTCAGGTACCATATCTTCAACTTCTATTCCCTTCAGGTAGTGCAAGCAGGGACGGGCTTTGCATACAAAATCCACTCAGGAAGACCTTCTGACCAGTAATTTTAAAAGCATGTAAGCTGGGTAAATGTTGCTGTGTTTGCATTATTAAGACAGCTCTAGGAAGAGGTTCATGCCTCTGGGTACCGTATTGACGCCGCAGAGCCACTGACCGCAGAAAGGCAGCCCACCAGGGCTTCACAATTCCGCTGGATCATGGAAGAAGGCTGCGGGGCTCTCCCCGGGAGGCACCGCCACATGCCAGCTGCTTTGTTGTATGCTTTACACCTAATTTCATTCAGTCTTCAAAGTGGTCAATGCAGACTTGAGCAACCAAGTGCTTCTGTTGTCATTTTACACCAGAGACACCTGAGAGGCAGAGAAGTAGACTCTTGGAGGATGCGATGGGACCCAAACCTGGCTCTCTTCTATTTTATGGTGCCTATGAGGTGAACACAGGCATTCAAGCAATGCTGTTAAAATGATACTGAGGGGCTGGGGATTTAGCTCAGTGGTTAGAGTGCTTGCCTTGCAAGCACAAGACCCTGAGTTCGAATCCCAGTACCAAAAAAAAAGAAAAAAAATGTGACAGGAAGATATTTGAAAGATAGGAGATACCTCACCTTTATGTTCTTTACCCTGGTCACATTTGCAGGTAGTATCATTGGCTTGTTACCCGGCTTTTCTTTGCAAATGATCTCCATCTAGAGAAATTAGTATATTCAATTGTCTTTTATTTAAAATTTTTTACTGATACATTGAGAGGGGTTTATATAAATTATCTATGGATTAAGAGTATGCAAATTACTTTCAACTGGGCTGACTTATATTTTGCCCAGAGTGTATTCACAGAGTGGTACAGCAACCAGTGCTATCAAATTTGAGAATATTTTACCAACACCCAAAGGAGTCCCCTTACCTATTGGCAGTCACACCTCTCTCCCCTGACAACCACTAATCTATTTTCTGTCTCTTTGGATTTATGCATCTTGGACATTTCATAGAAATGGAATCATTTACACATGATGTGATTTATAGACCATGTGATTTGCTGCAATAGAATTTTCCTAAGCTCTAAAGGGCTTTAATAAGAAATCAGCTTAAACTTTTGGAGGAATAATTCCCACTAAAGATTCATAATCAGCATAGTCCTTCAATAAGTGTCCAAGTTCATCCAGTAGAGACAATCTCTTTGCATAACATCTCAAGATCACATAGTGGCTTGTTTATTCTGCGACCTGGTTCATTAGAAAATGAAATTTTCTCATTTTCTTGGACCTTCCTTATTTCCAGTGTGACTCTTTTTATCACTGGATTCTTCTTCTAAATGTGTCCTCTACGGTTTTGTATGCCATCATCTCCCATTTTTGGTTAATATTGCTCTCTCTGGCACTTGGAAATGCGTATTGGAAGACGAACTATCAGGACAGTGTGGTTGCTGATGACACACTGTCCCCAGCTCCAATGCCTGCCTGCCAACTTTCAAATGTCCAGGATTAATCACCAGAGTAAACTCAGTGGGCTGGAGTAATATTACCACCACCAGGGTGCTAATATGGGTATGGCCTCACCTCACTGTTTTTGACACTCTTTGTACCCTTTGCACATCTCTTTCCAATGTGACGTGCTTGCAGATTTCTGAACCCACAAGCTGGCAGATGCGTGTCCCAGACCAGTCTCAGGATCAAACCATTGTCCATTGGTATCTTCTGAGGGAATCAAAAGTAAGAAAATCTGCTGCTTCCACTGAGCTATTTCTTTTTTATTCAAAATTGGTTCATTTTCTGTTTCCTTAAATCTTCATTCTCACTGTGTAGCAAGAGCAAGGTCTCCCACAGCCCCATTCCCTCCTGCTCAGGGGTTTGGCCAACACGACCACCTCAGGCCCCCGACCTGTCCTGGGCCTCCGACACTGCCTTGCGCATGCACATGACACTGGAAAGTCCGCACAGGCTTGCCACGGGCGAGCAGCAACTCCATTGGAGAGGTGCTGCAGCTTAAGGGCAGTGCTGTTTTTAAATTTTCAATGTCTATCATTTTCTTAAAATTGGATATATCATGAATAAGATGGTAATTATAAGAAGGGGAGAAAAGGGCAACAAGAGTTAAGATCTGATAGAAATACACAGGAGAATTGAGACAACATCTAAGTTTCCTGTCAGTTAGAGAGAAAAGCTTTCATTCATTCAGAGGTGACGGGACTGAAGCATCTCAACCTCGTATTAACTGTGGAGTAGCTGACTCAAAAGGAAGCAAGAACGTCAGAGAATCAAACATGGCAAGGAGCCTGCTGGCCCCTAGTGGGAGCGCAAGTCTTCTGCTACAGATCCCTAAGAATAAATCATAGAGTGTGTTGGGTCTGGCTAGATTCTAGGGAACAGAGACGGAATGACCATGTGCTTTGGCAAGAGGCTGAAACCTAAGGGGTGAGAAAATGAGTTACTATTTTCAGTATTTCAAAGTCTAACAGATGTGTTGTGCCCTACTACCGTCTCAGAAGACACACACACACACACATACTCCCTACCGGAAACTGGATGTCTTTGCATTTGACTATAGTGAGAGCCACCTAGAGGGGTAGCTCCAGCTACGCAGTACCAGTGAAAGGCTCTGCAAAAGCCCCGAGTACTCACGACACCCATTTCCTCTTCCTCTTGGGCACCTGGCCAGGCCACAATCCTCAGGCCCCTCACAGTGATGAGCTTGTGAACCTGAGTTCTTCCAATGGAATGGGAGTAGAGGTCCTGTGTGCCCCAACTAGAGGGACCCACAGAATCTCCTCCCAAAGGGCCCGCCAGACCCTTTCTCTAAGTTGTCAACCTTGGAATGAGTATACACGACTAAGGTCACAAAGTAAAAAGAGCCTGGATCTCAACCTCGCCTCTTGGAGGAAAATTATCTACCGATCTGAAGCATTTGCTTAAAGTGTACATGAGCGAGTTTATGGAAATCAACTGGTGAGATTGTCCCTGCTCACCCAAGTGTGTTTCTAGGGCTGTTGGTACGGTGTTATAATTTCCAAGTCATGGTTGGTGCACTGGACACTGATAACCAGCATTATCACCAAGCCATGTTGGCAAATTCCAGGATTTCAGTTCTTCCTCTCCCAGATGGATCCACTGAGGGCTTCAGTGACTCTTATGTGTTCATTGAGCAGATCATGCAAGAGCTGGGATCCAGCACCAGTTGTTTGGTTCTTCATTAAGCTCTTTCTAATCTACCATCTCCACTCCTTTTATGTGTTACCCACCGTGGCAGCATGGACCTGGTAGCCCCGAGGTGAGTACACAATAGTGAAGACTCTGGGCCACACTTCAGAGAGAACCTCCCTTGCTTTCCGTACTTCACCAATCAAAAGGCGGGGGTGGGGAGGATGGCAAATTCATAGAACTCTTTGCATTGTGGACAAGCCAGCAAGGGAGGGGCACATTTGCATTTGCATCTTGCAAGAGAGGAAAAGCCATTTGACCGCTGTCATCTCAGTCTCTTTGATCTATATGTTTTCACTGTTGTTATCTGCTTTCCCTACTGCTAAGAATCAGGTAAGAAACAACCATGAACCTTGTGACCAGAGTGTAATACTATTGTTGACTTCAGTTACGTCGCATCAACCACAGTCTGAAATATTAAATAAAAATGTCAGAAGTCCACAATTCAATTTGTAAATTTTCAATAACCCTAATTATAGTGTATTGTTATAATTGATCTATTTTATTATTGTTGCTAATTCCTTGCTCTGCCTAGGTTATTATAAATGTGACTTTATGGTAGGCATGTATGTATGGAAAAAGAAACCATATTATATGAAGAGTTCAGTAGCATCCATGGTTTCAGGTATTCATGGAATGAGTCAGAATGAACACATGCCCTGCGGATAAGAGGGGAGTGCTATAATAACAACAATTATTGCTGATTTTTCTTAGGCGCTTACTATATGGTAGCACCATGCTAAATACTTCAATTACATTCATTTATTGATTCTTGGAAAGGGAGTCATGAAGTGGAAGCTCCTATTACACCTATATTAAGGGGCTCAGGATGAAGTAACCTGTAGGAGGCTGTGTAAGGCCCTCCGGACACCTCAGGCCTCTGAGGCCATCAGGGGTGATCTTAACACTTAAGTAGGAGTTTCCTGTGACTGCATGTTAATACAAACACAGTGTTTTCTGGCATATCATGAGGCCATGAGTCATTTTTATAACCTTCTTACTGCAAAAACAGAGTCATCGAGAGAAACAGTAGACAATTTATGCACTTAGAGATTCAGTGTCTGTGGGTCTCCTTCCATGGCGGAGGTATAATCTCATAAGGAAGGCTCACAAGGAAATAGAATTTTTAGTAAGAAATCATGCTCATTCCATCAACAGGGGCTTCCAAATCTCATTAGAATGAAGCGTCAGAATATGAAACATTACCTACAGGCATTAGTCTCAGACCCAAGTTCAAATCCTGCCTCTGCCAAGAACAAGCTGTAGTCTTTAATCTTTCTAATTCACATTTTTTATCTGCAAACAAAAACAGGTTATGAATGGTAAATCGTGTAATAAAATCATGTAATAAAATAAAATGATATGGTCAAACCACTTCCATCAGACCTTGCCTGGGTCTCAGATCGCACACAATACATGGCAGGGTTAGTTTCTATTTTTACTGGTTTTCTGTAAAAGAGCTTTCCAAATAACTCCAGAAATTTTATTCAACTCAGGCTGAACTCCAATTATGTTCACCATTGCAATTTTTCTCTTTTTGTTTGCTTGGCTCTCCCCCTCCACTCCTCTGGAAACTCTAGAAGTACACCATCAATAAATGTACCACTAGCCAAAATAAAAATGAAAAACTTAGTTCTTTGGCCATGTCAATAGTCAAATGAAGCTAGTGACTGCTGTCCTGGACAGTGCAGAGGTGAGACATCTCCATCACTGTGGAAGGTGCTGCCGGGTAATGTGGAGCCAGAAGACTCCAGCCTGAAGGAATTTAGGGGACATTTTCCCTGCAGAGGGTCATCTCCAAACACCCACGGGAGGCAGGCTGGTGGGCCACCTGCCACAGCACTTTTCTGCACCCAGGAGAAACAGTTGCTCCTTGGAGAAAGACTCAAACTCTTGGAACATCTTCTTATGTGGACAATTTTAAAATAATGACAGCCGGGTCCCCGGGGCGAGAAATTCCAGACACTAAAGTTGGAATGCTTGACTCCTCTCCAGGTTTGGGGATATGAAAGGGTCCAGATGTCTGCTGATATAAGGCTAAGGACACATTAGAGGACTCTCATATGAACAAGATTTTCCTATTTGCTGTGAAAATATTATTTAAAAAACTGTAAGACATAAGAGATGTCATTTGCTGTAGGATTAATGATCCAAAAGCAAACAGGAATATGAATATTCTTTATATCTGTTCATCTTTTTGCATTTCCCCTACCAATATGACCATATTTTGATATAAAATGTTATGTGGGTATGAAATGTGTCATATTCAGGCTTTTTAAATTCAGAGAATAACACCCCGATAATGCTTCTTTCTAAAAATGTTGTTATATTTTCAAGAAGCCTTCAAAGGCTTTTATAAACATACTTTTGTAATACAGATAAGCAGTATTAAAGCAGGATACCAAATGCCAAAAAAAGCATTTCTATTATAAATGTTTTGTTTTGTTTTGTTTTGTTTTTTAGAAATCTAAGAAGACAGAAATTTTGTTGGCTGCAGTTGAATTAAAGAATGACTAGCTGTTTTTTCTTTTTCTTGTCTTTTTTACAGTTCATGGTACAATTTTATTTTTTTCCATTTTTTAAAGATCATACAACATAAAGCTTATAAACTATGTTCTTGCTAAATGAAAACAGCTCATTAATAGGCATACAGGTGCATAAAATATCGCTAAGACTTTGAATTTCCTCCCTTTGGATCACAGATCTTCAAAGCTTTGCCACTGATGTGGAGCTGTGTGGGTCTATGAGCTAGGTGGGAAACACACTGAGTTTGGATCTGGAAATGCAGACGAATGAGGGCAGTCAGGCAGAGATGTCTGAGCCACCATGGTGTGGAGATAACAATGCAGATACCTCTTTGGTTAGGGAGCTTCATTGGTTTCCCTTTTCATAAAATGATCTAGAATTTTACTTCAAGCTGAAGTTTATAGGGTCCATCTTCTTTTTATTTAATATCAGAACTACATTTTCTTGAGTCAACAGGACTCTCAAAAATTATGGGTAAGGATTAGGCCATCCTCCCTTCGAGTCTGGGAGGTAATTTATTGGGTCTAGAAGAGCAGGTGGCTGCTCTTTTTCAATTTCCACATCTGCTTTGAACTTCAATTTCCTCATGTCCAGGATGCCAGAGATGCTAATCATCCTGCCTGCCCACCCACTGCCCTCTTCTGAGAGGTCTGGTCTTAATTACGTGCAAGACTCTGCCTCCCTCCCCTCACCCAAACGGATTAGGTGGAGCTGCAATGTTACACAAAGCTGTCCACATGCCTGGGAGGAAAAGTGAACCTCTTGCTTCCCCAGTTTCTAACTTTGTGACCTGATATAGGTTATCTAAACTTTCTCATCCTCGGGTTCTTCATCTAAGAAACAGGGACAATGACACTTGCCTTGCAGGTGCTGCCAACAGGCATGAGGCGATGTGTAACGCGAGGCAGTCCTGGCCAAAAGATGACACTTGGTAATGTTAGCTGCTGCTGTCATCATCTCTCTGCTGCCATCATCATCAATATCAACATCATTGTTGCCAATATCATCAACAGTATCAATATCCTCCTGGTGACCCCTATCAGTGTCATCATCATCATCTCCATCATGGCTGTAATCATCAGGACCCAAATGAGTGCAAAAAGAAGCAAGCAGAGAGGCTGGCACATTCTGGGCTGAGGGTGTCATTTTGGTCTACAAGCAGAGTCGTGGGGTCAGCAAAGAGTGATAAATGGCGAGAGTGGGCAGCCCTGGCACTTAGTGGGCACATGCCAAGGAAGCTAAGCATTCTGCGGTGAGCATAAAGTGTCATACACAAGAAGCATCTGTGTCCCCGTGACTCTCAGAAGTCCTGCTGAATCAAGTGTGTAAAGGTCAAGCCTAGGTTCGGACTCCGTGTTACACATGTGCGTAACCGATTGGTTACTGGGTGTAAATATACACCGAATGTTCTAGGCATGCAAATACTGTGTAAATTAAATAAAGATTGTTGTTTTTGTTTGAAACGTGCTAAGAGCCAGTCACCGAGGTGGTTTTAGACACGGTTGGAAATTCTTGGATGTTCTTGTGATCGAGAGGTAGGACCTCCCTGCCTCCCCCCCACGCGGCTGCCTTGACTGACAGTGTGTCAGAAAGGATGCTGTGCCATTTTTGAAGCTGAGTCTTAAAAGGTCAGGCAGTTTCTGCCAGACCCTTGTCCTTGGAGCTCTGGTTGCCATGGAAGAAAAGTCTGAACCCTCTGAGCTCACCATGCTGGGTGGCCACACAGACACAGTCTCGTCCGTTGTGCCGGCCCAGGACCCAAGCAGGGGAGTGAAGGAGCGCCATCTTGGAAGTGGGTTCTTCAGCTATGGCTGCTCTAGGACGAGCTACCAGTCATCCCAGTGGAGACCCCAGACGTCACAGAGCAGAGAAGCACTTTCCTCACTGTATTCTTTCTCTCTGTACTCCTCGCCCACAGGATCCATGCTATCATGAGATGGCCATTTGGGGCCTCTGAGTCTTGGTGTCTGGGCACAGCAATCAATAACTGGAGGAGGCACCATTTTGGAAAATCATGTTGCTAGTACAAGCTGACTTCACAGTCTGTGTCTGAAGTTGTCATAGTCAGATGATTCAACATCTAGTTGTGCTTGTGTGGCCACTTCTTTATTTCTTCTTCTGTAGGAACATCTGTGTCATAAACTATATCTTACTTTCAGTTTAAGATCAATTACCTTCCCAGTAGTCCTTTACATTTTAGTTAGGGCGTTATATCAAACCTATTTTGAAATCAAATGTTTAGGTAGGTTACATTAGCTATCGTTTCAAAGTAGCAGAATGCTGTGAAATATTTGTTATAAAAAGGAAAAGTTGGGCTCAATGAATTGAAACGGTGGTGCTAGGCGTCCCCCCACCTCTGACCTGGGGAGCATTTCTGCTTCCCTTGAGACCTGGCTCTCCTTGGCCACTACTCCTTACGTTCACCAAGATTTTTCTGCCATCCCCACCCCCTCTCCTGGTTCCTACCTTTTCTTAACTAGCAGATTCCTTCAATCTAAGGAAACTTAATTAAGATATTCGGTTTATTTCCAATTTCTATGGGTCCGTCTTAGCCGCTTTCTCATTACAGGGAAAAATGAGCAACACCCACGACTTGAAGGCGGAGATTTGGGTTTATTTTGGCTCATGATTTTAGTCCATGGTCAGCTGGCTCCAAGGCAGGAGCCAGCTGGAGGAAGGGGCCTGGCGGAGGAAAAGGTGCTCGACCTATGGCGACCAGGAAGCCGAGAGTGAAGAGAGGAACCAGGAGCAAAAGTATACTCTTGGGCTCTGTCTCCTACCAGCAGCACATTCACCACTGCACTCATCCGTGGATGAATCCACTGATAAATATAGTGCCCTGTGAGCGAATCGACTTCCAAACACATAAGGTTTTTGAGATCTAAACCATAGCAGAGTCCTTATTCTCCTTGACAGAGAAAATGGAAGCTCTAAGAGATTGAGCAAATCCTTTTTCTCTGGTACCTGCTGGCATTACTCTGATCCAAAAACAGCTACCCTCTTCCTTTTTTGTCTTCTTGGTGCAGACATGATCATTAAAGGCCAAATAATATTTCTTTAGGATGCTCTTAGCATCTCCAGCTCTTCATTCTCTGCTTCGGCATGCCCTTCTTCCCAACTGCTGCAGGCTGCTCTTCACCCTTGAATATGCTCTGCTCCCTCAATCCTCACCAACTCTGAGGACGCTGTGTACATCCTACATATTACATTAGCATGTCTTTGACTTTCACATTAAAATCACTGATGTTGGGGTATGAAAATTCATCTGTGATAGTTGCTCATCTCTGGAGTCATTAAAAATCTCTCTCAATAGTATTATAGTTGTGCACCAAAAATTAATGTGTTGGTCAACCACAGACTGCAGGTATAATGGTGGTCCCATGAGATTTTAACAGAGATAAAAAATTTCTATTGCCTAGTGACATCACAGCATAATATGTTCCTCAGCTGTTTGTGGTGATGTTGGTGTAAGCAAACCTACAACATTGGTAGTTGTATAAAAGTGTGGCACCTACAATTATGTGTAATAATTGCCACATGAAAAGACTGATCTACACCACCTAGGTCTGTGTGAGTGTGCTCTCCTCACGAGAACAAAACTGCGTAATGTTACATTTCTCAGACCATATCTTCATTGTCAAGTGGCACATGTTTGCATATTTTTTAAAAAGTCAGTCTCTCTAAAAAATACACCGTTATAGCTCTTATTTTACCAAGTCAGAACTCTATGCTCTGAGCATCAAACTCTAAAGGACAGATAGCACCAGACAGCATTTGCAGAAGATGTCTTTTGTGTCTTTCTCATTCATGTTGACTGTCTCTTTTGTCTACCGATGTGAGATTCCACCTGTCTTGTCTGTAATAAGTATGATCTGCCTCTCTGTGCCCAGCAGTGTGCACTCTGGGTGGACAAATGACCAAGGTTGACCAATAGGTCTCTTTCTTCACTGAACATCAGATTGGTACTAAGAGGTCAACACAATTTTGGAGCAGCTTGGACTGGTCATTCGAATTTTCAAAAAGTACAAATACAGAGACTGGGACAGAGACTTCTTCTCCAGGAAAAGGGGAATAAGTTACTTTGCAAGAATCACAGAGATGAAATGGAGGAAGGGCCTGATGCTTGAATTCTTGTCTCTGATGCCTGGCCAAGGCCAAAGGGAGGCCCTCTGTCCTCATGTCCCATTAGACACTTGATAATCTCCCCACCTTTTGTCCCCTCAAGTCAAACCAGTGCTATTACTCTCATGTACAACTAATCTTAACTGTTCAAGGAAGTTTAACAGTAGGTTAATCAGGGTTTCCTGTCAAGTTTGGCCTAATATTTGGAAAATAATAAATTTGGGAGAACATTCAAATTTGCTGATCAATCCTTAGAGGAGGGAGGGAAGGAAGGAGAGAGGGGAAGAGACGGAAAGAGGGAGAGGGAGAGGAGGGGAGGAAGAGAGAGAGAGAGAGAGAGAGATCGAACAAAGAACATTAGGGAAAAGAAATCCACAAAAATAAAACTATAGTGATTGATGATGGACTTCTCCCACACCAAAAGGAGCAAGAGTAGGAAGTACCCATCGTGGACAAACCAATATCAAGTGAGGTCTCTCTCAAGTGGCTTGCTGATCACAAGGCTCATAAAGTTTGGCTTTATGCAGACCCAAAATAGCCAGCACATAAAGTTCCTCAGGCATTGGCGCTGGGCTTGCAGCTCGTGCCAGGAAAAAGCCTGCTATGGTTTGATTTTTGCAAAGCTTAGGAAAGGAAACATATTCAAAAGAATATGCTGCTGCTAAGCAACCATTCCAGGCTGCCATATTTGTTTGTGCAAGATTATAAAACAGCAGGTGTTCTGTGTCCTAGAGGGTTCTTTTATGTTTATCCTATGACTGTGGACCAGCTCTCTCTTTGGGAGCCCAGAGAATTCTTCCAGCTTCCAATAACTGCAATCACACCTGTTCCAAAGAAGTCTGAATCCGAGTCTTGGCGAGGGACCCGCCGTCTATGTTAGTCCTTCCATGGGTAACCTCTTCTAGCCCTGGAACCCCTTGCAGAGTTCTCTTTATGTATTTATAGTTGCTTTCCCACTGTGGCTTAGTAATTCATTATTTTACATTTCTCAGTTTAAATAATGATGGTGGTGGTGATAACAATAATACAGGCTTTGGACAAGCTGAATACTAAGTCGTAAAACTTTCTTGGGATACGTAGGCATCATATTTGCAGATTCAAAATGCTGGAGTACCATAACCTTTGTAGACTCAATGACCAAATCTATCAGTGGAAGAGTTCCATCTTTGGATTTAAGAGCAAATAACCTTACATCCCTCCTGAGATCTGTTTTAGATGCCTTAGTGTGAAAACTTCTTCTATATTTCACAAATTACATTTTAGTTTTTTAGATGGATTTGTAAACACCCATTGATAATATTCCTCGGCTGAGTGGAGTATCATACTGACTTCTGGAAGGTTCCACAAATTTTATGGGCCTAATTCAGATCAAATGGCCCCAAAGCTAGGCTATGACTTACAGTCACTGCCCCACTCCAACCACACACCAAAAGTAAGAACCAGCGCTACCAATGGAAAGGAGGTATTTGAGAAAGGCTGAGGTCTCACCAGCTAGGTGTTGCTGGGCACTTACACAGTTAAGTGTCTTAAAATCCGGTAGGGAGGGGAGTGGAAACAGGCTCTTGATTTCTGCTGTGCTAAGCCACTAGGCTTCTGGCTCTTTTCCTCTCTGTCTTCCAATGGGCATGGCTGGGATTAGCTGAAACATTATCTCCCAATCTTATCAGCCAGCAGATAGAATTGGTAAGCCCTAAAGAGAGAGCTGAAGCCAAAACTTCTGCAATTTTATACTCTTAAGACCCAAATTTGTCAAAGAATCCAGAAAGAATTAACCTATTTCTCTATCCAGGAGAGAAGACGTAATATTTCCACCTTCACTGACAAGGACTTCTGGCAATTTGGATGAATGATGCGGAGAGAAAGAAACGATGGATTATGAACTTCCCACAGAAATGAATTTTAAAAGAAACCCCGAACATCATGAATCGCAAGCTGCTTTGTTTTCTTATTTATGACCTTCATCTACCTTCTCTTTCATAAAGTAAATGGAAATGTGTCATTCTGATTAACGGTGATTGCTTCTTTGTCAAACACCAGCTAAAATGAGATGTTTTATCATGACAGGTTTAAGGGGACATGGGCATATATTTAAGAGGTACTTTTAAAAAACTGCTCTTGATTATCTATCACACTTAAAAAATTGTCTATCTTCCTCCCGCCCTGCCCCCTTTCCCACAGATCTTTAAAGGGAGAGAAATTACACGGCACTCAGTGGTAGCTGATTACTGTCTTACTTGCATAGCTGCATTGTTTACAACACTCTTGTAATAATGTTGACCAGTATGAGGATTGTGATTAGCTAGAAAATAATCCTAGCTGGCAAGTTCTGCAGTGATTTTTTTCCATGGAAACAGCATCCTGAACTCCTCTTTTTAAGGAGAGTTTTTATGTAACTTATTATTTTCCTTCTTAGCAGCAGCTTACTGATGCAGAACGAAAAAGAAAACAAACAATTTAGACTGATCGTGAACACAGTCGTTGTGATATTAGAACAGAAACCCCTGGGGGACAATGATAGCATGAAAATGCTTGTGACGTTGGCAGAAGACCCACCGGGCTTTGTAGTTTACTACCGTATTCTCAGCCTGTAGCACTGTGCCTGTATCATGTTTGGAACTCGGTATGTATCTTTTGACTATAGTTGTGAAGGTCAAAGAGAGAATCTGAAATGTATTGAAAGATCATCTTCAAAAGGATGGCAGCTAATGGTACAAGATAGGAACAGAGTGTAAAGGAAGTGAACGGATGAATGAATGAGTAATCACATCCTTGGGGCCAATAAAAGAAGACAGAAGTACTATAACCATGACCTAGATGGTTAACTCCTTGGAGCTGGAAACACACCACTCATCTGATGGACTGGCTGGTGTCCTGCACCAAAGTCAGTTTTCAGTAATGCTTGTTGAATGAACAAACAGATGGATGAATGGATGAAGCTGCTCCTACCTAAACATTTACCTTTAGGCATAAACAACAGATGCTAAGCCTGTAATAAATCTCTCTTTTTTTTTTTCTTAAAAATCAGTGTAAATTAAGGCCATTTCCTCACTGGGAAAACACAACCTGACAAGTATTAGTATATTTTGAAACAGAGTTCCTGAAAGCTAGATGTGGCTAGCTGCTAGGGAGCGCCCCACCTCCACAGAAAAAGCATTTGGATTTCCTTCCTGCTAAGCTAGTTTGATAGAGTGAATGGCAACATTCATTCTGATACTCACCAAAGCTAGTAACACAAAGGGACTAGAATTGGTCTGCAGCCAGATGATGCCAGCACCAAATGAAATGCAGACACGGCACCACCCACCCGAGATGAGGGTGGCCCTTTCCAAAACAACCATGCAGGAAAACTTCTCACTGCTTTGGATCAAGTCTACTGAAAGCCTTGCACACAGGGATGTCCCAAAGAGCACAGAAAGTTATCTTGACACAGAGAAAACAAAGCAGTTCAAGTTTAGGGAAACAGACACATCCACAGGGCAGCTAATTATGTGCCAAGTCAGGACCAGGGTGGGGAAGAGGCTCTTAATTGAATTGGCAAGACCAGGAGTCTCGAGAACATGATTTGGGAAAGAAAATGGGTTCAGTTTGAGCATGTTGATTTTGTGGCCACAGAGCGATATCCAGAAAGAAATGATGAGCAAGTCAGAAATTCATATCTAGGGATCGCAGAGGGCAAGAGTCTGATGATGGGTATTGTGATGTTAACAACATATGATGGCAGGCAGAGCTATGGGAAGGGAACTGAGTGGGGAGGGGGCAGGCAGGCAGAAGGCATGGCTACAGAAGAGAGCAGCCAAATGGCATTAAAGGGACAACTGGGGGGTGGGAGACAGGCCGGGGTAGCTGGGTGGCTCAGAAGAAAAGGAAGAAAGTGTTTCTGGAAGAAGGCAACACTCAACGATGGGAAACTTGACAGAGTTAGAGGGCACAGGTCATTAAGAGATGGCCCATGACCTTTGAACAACTGACTTGGGCTGTGCTGAGTGATGGCAACTGGAATAGAAGGTTTAAGAGTGAGTAGCTGTTGGGGCAGTGGGTCCTAAATATTCTTTCAATATGGATCGATGGTTTTTAAAGTAAGAACATATAAGACGAGTCAAACAAAATGTTATTGCCTTGATAGGTTTTTGCTAATCTCCCAACCAGAAATAAGTTCCTGTTCACTTGTACTTTTACAATACTTTGTCCACACAACACGTATTACCTTTTACTTTGTAGTATAATTGACTTAATTTGGGTTTAGTGTGTCTCCAATGCCTGACCTAATTGTCAGTTGTTCGAGAAACATTTGTGGAATGAACAAATCAAAACCTATTTGTTTGTAGGTTGTTCAATATGGCATGTCTTGCAGGTTACCTGAAATTATTGGGTGGGGAAATGAATTGAAAAATCAGTTATATAGATTTCTGTAAAAACTCAAATGCCAGATACAGAAAAATTTATAAAATTAATTCTTACACTCTGTAACCAAGACCACGTCAAAGAATAAAAATTTCCAGAATCTCATAAGCCTTCTACAAGTCTATTGCAATAAAAATACCCTGAAAAGCAAACACTGTACTAACCCTAACCCTATCACTTTCATGATAATCACGTCTGAGGCTCCCTTTGTGCCTTCCTAATCTGACTACATATCCCTAAAAGGTTTAGCTGGCCCATTACTTTTATGTGTCTCTATTAATCCACAAGTTTTCTCTCTGTCCCTTCACATTTTTTCCATATAACTTATTTGTTGAAGCGCACAAGGTGTCCTATAAAATACCCACTACCTGGATTTTGCTGGCTGCAACTCCTTAGGTCTACCAGACTGATCACCAGGTTTAATTTTTGGCCAGACACATGGTGTTGTGTTCTCCTATCAGAGCCACATGATGTATGGGTGTGTCTGTTTGTCTGTCTCACACTTTATGTTAGCAGACAATGATGAATAATACACAGATCTGTTAATTCATTAGAGTCACAAAATAATAATTCTTAAAGCCAATCTTTCCTAACTTGTTAGGAAAACATTTACTCATCTACCATTCGTTATCAAAGGACATGCTAATATAGGGAAAGCACAGTAAATTACTTTGTCCCTCATTATTTACCAGTTTTCAGAAATCAGTGGCTATTCTCCAAGGATGGCAAATCACTTTTTTAAATGTCTTTATAGGATTCTCAAGTTTGTTGGCTGTACTGTTTCTTGTCTCAGCTTCCTCCAGGTAAAGTTTTGCTGATACTCGTATATGCAGGTGCTTGTTGCTGTTTTAGGTTTGTCCTCCCCAAATCAAGGTTTGTCAATTTGGTCTGTTGGCAATATTCGTGTATTTGGGTTTTACTATCTCTTTGCTCTATTTGGGGGAAGAAATGAGGAGATTCAAACTTTTTTTCTGTCATTACAAAAATATTTCAAGGTATTTATACATTTGAATGTTATTGATATAGTAAGAAAAATTGAGATACATAGTACGCTTTCGGTGGACAAAAAGAAATCTGGTGATAGACATTTTCATATATACGTTCAATGAGAGTAAGCTTGGCCTGTCTGAGCTTATTCATTCACCCCCAATTCTTGGAGTCTGAACATTCAGTTGAAGGAGCCAGGATGACATGATGGACACATTTGGGGCCCATCAGGACTAGATTCAAACCAAACCCTGCCACTGACTGTTCACACGGCCTCCTCCGTAATCTTCAGCTCCCTTACCCGAAAAGTAAAGATAATAATACTTTTGTGAAGCCGCAGCACCAGCCCCATAGCAGTTTGCTTCACTTTCAGAGGAAAGATGGGCAAAGAAGAGACAAGTTAAGGTCAGTAAAGTATAACTTAAAACGAGATACTGAAGATTCCTTCTAATATGGTACCACTAAGCTGTGGCCTCAGAACGGCAGTAGATACTGGAACACTCAACCTTTGGGATAAACGGGAATATTTGAGGATGGTAGCTCTAAGCCACACAAGAGCATGTCACATATTTCTCCAGACTTGGCCATCAGGAAGGAATCTAGTGATCAATGGTATAATCATCATGACTACGTAAATCCTACAGTGCTATATTCCGGGTAATTTTCTGACACCATTTAAACATGAAAAAAATGAACAGTGACAATCACAGAGTTCTAAGTCTCTCCACTTCAAATTGTCATCATGAATTGGTGTCAAATATAAAGAATTATAAGAATAATTTCTCTGACGGATGCTGTCACTCCAAATCCAGACTTTGTCTATTTCATTGCTTCCAACACTAGAAACTGCCTTTCTGACAGATGTCAGTATATACTCTGAGAATACTTAAACTGGGAACATGAATTTGCTAAAAGCTGTATGAAAGAAATACATCTAAATGTTGCCTAGCTTACAGAAACTTTAAATTTTCCCTTTGACTTATTGAGCTTTCCCAACTTCAGCCAAGCTAACACATTACCTGAGTTTTCTATGATTTATTCCCACCTGTCGGCTCTTGAGGAGACGGCCTGCATCTTACTCAACTCTGCATTGTTGGTGCTTAGCAGAGGGCCTTGGGCTTGATTTGTGTGTGCTCTACCCTCAAGAAATAAGTTGACAACTTCACTGTTTTTCATCCCTCAATGATGCAGACTTTGGCGCCCCACCTTTATTGTGTGTAGGCAATTCCTCTATCTTCATGTACTCCTGGGAAGGTAAGTTTAAAAATATTTTGGGGGAAAAAAATCAAATATCTGGTTATTTACTAGTGAAGCTTAATAAGCATTTATTGGAATGAATAGAGTGAAAGATAGAGCTTATTGGTGAAGGCGAGTTTGGTGATTACCTGAGGATTTGTGGATTCATTAATTTGAATTGTGTTAATTTGTTTATTAGCCACATTGTGTTTCAGATGCTTGTGGTGCTAGATAAAGCAGTGTGCAAAAGTAACACAGTCCCTGTTAGCATAATCTTGCCTCCATTGGAGGAGAGAGTGGGCAAATAAGCAAATACACGTATAGTATCACGTCAGGTAGACACTCAGAAAAAAAGTTAAATCCAGAGTGAAGTGAGGTGGAACAGAGAGAAGCTGATTTCTTAATAATAAAATCAAAGAATGACTCTGTCAAGAGATAACAATTAAGCACACATCTGAATGAAGGATGAAAGTAAACCACGCAACGTTGGAGAAACAGTGTTCCTGGGAGAAGGGATAGCAAGATGGTAATGTATCCCGGGGCAAGACTGATTCTTATCCATTCACCCTCATAGCTTTGATGATCTCATCCAGTCTCAAGGCTTTAAGCACCAGTTATTTGTCGATGATTCTTCCCTGGAAGTCTAGACTTGCATATCCACCCACCTGCACCCAGGGTGGATATCTACCAGGTGCCTTACACTCGGCATTGCCAAACTTGAACTCTGGAACCTTCCATCACAGCTGCTGTGATCCTGTGCCAACCCAAGTCACCAGGAGCTCTCCTCTGGGTCCCCATAGGAGCCTTATGAGGAGTCACCTCTCCCAGTCTTCCTTGTGCCCAAATAAACTAGTCTCCACACGGTGTCATCAGAGTTCGCC